>BQNB010001091.1:3846-56442 GCA_026074375.1 Tanacetum coccineum
ACTATCAGAAGAACTTGACGAGTTTGATGAAGAGATTGCCATCAAAGCATAGTTGACTAGTTCAACTTCAAAATCATTGCTCCAGTCATAGCCTCTTAGACCATCTTGAGCCACCAGTGCCTGAGATGAAGATTCAGTTGTTTGTGCATTGCTCCTGTCACCATAAGGTCTTCTTCCTTGACTCCTTACAAATCTACATTCTCTAGCAAAATACCCTTTTCTGTGATAGTTGTAGCACTCAATCTTTGACTTATTAAGAGAAACATGTCATTTTTGTTTGAAGTCCATATTTCTTCCTGTCCTCTGAATGAATTTCTTTACTCTGACAGTCAACATAGCCACCTGCCATCGAAGATCCAATTCCTCTAAGTCATCTCCATCCATCTGCTGAAAATCCTCATTCTCAAGTTGAGGACTGGTTGTTGGTTGAGTAAGAAAGGAGTAAGCTATATTATGAGCACTTTGAGTAGATGAAACTTGATTAATTCCACCAGCAATACTAATCCCAAAATCTCCACTGGCAGTACTAACTTCATTAGTACTATTAGTATTCTCAAAGGAAAGAAAAGACAAATTATGAGAAGCAGAGTTGGAACCTGGAGACCTTTTTAATTCATCTTTATACACCCTAAGATTGTTGTAAAGGTCATCAATATCAACCTCATCAATATCTAGTTTATTTCTCATGATCAGTGCTATTTGACTCTATGAAGGAAGAAGACTTCTTAAAAACTTCTGATTAATGTCTTCCTTTGATACATAGGCTCCATGAATTTCCAGTTGACTTATGAGTTTTTGAAATCTATCATAAGCCTTATCTAAAGTTTCATTAGATGCAGTAACAAAATTTTCAAACTGATGTTTCAGAACATTCTTTTGCATCTTTTTGGATTCCTCATTACCTCCAAATCTAGATTTTATTGCAGCCCACAAAGATTTAGCATCAGGAACATTGTGGAACTTGAGGAGGTACTCATCAGGTATTGCTAAGAGCAAGATGCTCTTAATCCTTTCTTGATTCCTTCTAGCAGCCAATTGTTTTGCAGTCTTAGGAACAGGAGGACTAGATTGTTCTCCTGAAGGTGTAGCCTCATCTTTTAGATCTCCATTGACAATAATATCCCACAGATTATGATCTGTGTGACAAATGTATTGTCTTATCCTCATACTCCAGATATCGTATTCTCCCTTCTTAATGATAGGGATCTTCATAGCAGTGATTGTTGGTGGAGGAGTATCTTGATCAGCCATCTCTTTGATTTGTAGTAGTTCTGATTCAAAAGAAGTTCTTCTTTTTCAGAGTTTCCTCACAAGCTCTGATACCACTTGTAGGATCCCTTTGCTTAATGGATCTTAACCTTTAGCTTGTAAAGGGTTTGTTGCCTTAGATAAATCTAAAGTAACAATGATGAAACAATGATTAACCACTATTGATTACGCGGAATTTAATCAACAATGTAAAGAAGAACACAATCAAAACACTTTTATATTGAACTTTGAATCTGCCTAGGTTACAGATTACAAACTATGATTACTATATTGATCTCTATGATCTTCTGTAGAACTATATCTACTAACTATGCCTAGGGATCCTTTTATAGACTAAGGAAACCCTAATGGGCTTTACAAAACGCGTATAAAGATAATGCATATCTTTTCCTAAGATATCTCATGCATATCTTTAACTCTAACTAATTTCTGCGTAAGCAGACTTAACTATTACATAAACAGTATTAACTATTTAATACTGCCAGTACTAACTATTACACTAGCAGAATTAACTACAATACTAACAGAATTAATTCTGTTATACAAAATTCCTAACAGAACGTACCCATAACGACGTTTGAGTCTGGGTTTATCCCTGCACGGCCTACCGCATACACTTTTGCTGGATCATTGCCATTTCCACCTTGGTTACCACGGTTGTTGTTTTTCAGCTTTGGACAATCCCTCTTGAAATGTCCCTGGGCTCTACATTCATAGCAAGTAGGTTTCTGGCCTGCCCCAATGCCCCTCTGATTGTTAGCAGCATTGGCATTTGTAGTACTCCTACAGTCACGAGCCGGATGGCCAACTCGGTTGCACTTGTGGCATTTTGGATCACATTGTCCATCATGGTGATAGTTGCATTTTGAGCACAGAGGTTTAGATCCTCCGTAAGGTTTCTTCTCACCAGATCCTGCAGTGTAGGCCCGGCCAGTGTTCTTCCTCTTGTTTTGTTGTTGTTGTTGATGGTTATCATCTTGCTTTCTTTTGTTTTCACTCTGTCGTTCAGCAAAAGTACAAATTTTCTTATCCATAAGTCCAGTTGCTATTTCAATCGCCTCTTGCATTGTCTTAGGCTTTGATGCTACTACACATCCATGGATCATGTCGGGCAAACCACCGAAATATCTCTCAATCTTGTCCGATTCTTCAGGAAACATTCTAACACACAGCAATGCCAGTTCCTGAAAATGTTGGTTGTATCCTATCATGTCGGTACCTTTCACCTTCAAATTCGACAACTCAGCCTCCAGCTTCTTAATCTCTCCCCTCGGGCAGTACTTGTCACTCATCTTCTTTTTCAGGTCTGTCCAAGTCATTGCATATGCAACATCATGACTAACAGTCCTAACATAGGAGTTTGACCATGTTAGAGCACTTGCAAGAAGTGTACAAGTGGAAAACTTGATTTGGTTTTCCACAAAGCAGTTGTTTATACTGAACACAGTTTCCATTTTCTCAAACCATTGAATCAATTCAACAACTCCTTCGGTTCCTTTGAAATTTAGAGGTTGGCACTTCATGAAATCTGGGTAGGTGCATTCTCTAGCAACTCGTTCTGTCCTTCTAACCCCTGTTCCTGAATTATGGTTGTCATCGCCATTCGTGTTTCTGTCAGCATCACGTGCTGCTAAAGCATCAGTAACACCTTGGTCGATAATTGCCTTAAGTTGGGCATTAGTCACGGAAGTAGTGGCAGTGGTAGAGGCAGAGTTGGCTCTAGTGGTTCTTTTTGGTGCCATTTTCTTCAATCACAAGAAAATATAATACCTGTTAGATCTCATAAAATCATAACCATGACATGACATATACATAATAAATAAAGTGAGATCACATCACATAGTGAAATGCACAACTGAATTGAAATTAACAATGGAGTAGCTAAATGGACATTCATTCATAATAAATTCGATTACAAACATGACATAATACATCCTTTCCATATATAATCTGGAAACATACATGACCTGATTCGGTTACAAAATGATCACTACCCTTAGGTTACAAAATGAATAAACAACCTAAAGCCATACTAGCCAAGAGTTAACCCATAATACTTTGTAGGCTAATACAATATAGCTATAACAGAACCAAATCTACGAATTGCTACCGGTCTCCTCCGATATCTCGGGTTGTGTTGGACCTCCAGCGGGTCCCTGCTGTCCCTGCAGTGCTGTCACCTGTGTCTGCAGTGTACTCATCAGTCTCAATGTCTCCACAAGCTGTGCTTGTCGAGCGCGGTATGCTACTCGCTAGGCTGCATTCTCCATCTGCTGTGCCAATACAGTAGTCCTCAGTGCTCTCACTTCAGAACGGGTGATGTCACTAGCATCCATCGACCGTCCCCAGGCTTTACATGAAAGTCTAGCCTCTCTCTCCATAAGTAAAGCAGTGTAAGCATAGGAGCGTCTATCCCTCTGTAGTAAGTTGAGCCGACCGTCATCAATAACCTGTCATCATGTGCATCATCCAGTCTCCCTTATATCTCATATATGTCCTGTTTGACAGTCATGACAAAGTCTGTCATCCTCTGGCTAAGCTCTGCCACATTGGTAACTACTGGTGTCCCATGTATGTCCTCAATCACATCCTCCCAAGTGTTTGTGATCCATAACCAAAATCTCTCTCTAGGTCTCTCCTAATCTCATTATCCAAAGTAGCAACAAATCCATAGTCTGCTCTAAAACCTCCAGAGGGTCTAGCAGTGGGTGCAAATGAACTCTTACCGACCTTATATCTCGGACCTAGAACAATACACAACCTCTTTTAAGGTGGTAATGTAACCTCAAAAACACCCGCTCTACAGACAGTAGAGGAAAGAAGCATATGTGGTGATAGAGTAGGTAAAGGTATAGGTAGGAGTGGTGGTGTCCCTAATGGTGGTGTCTCTGATGGTGGTGTCTCTGATCGAGATGCTAAGATGTAGGTAGATGGTGCAGCAGCTCTCATCATGGCCACAGATTCCCTGGTATGTGAGAGTATGATAGGTGGTAGTAGTGGTAATAAATGAGAAGTGGATGGTGACTCGGCCCTTTGCCGAATCATATCAGCTCTATATTCCAATGGATAAGTAGGGCTAGCAGGTAGTGGTAGAGGTGATACAGGTGGTGGGATAGAGTCGGCCGAAGTTGGGTGCTCCTCCTCCTTAACATCATCTTCGTCATCATCAAATGACTCATCATCATCATCGTCATAGTCTCTTCCGTCGGCAGGATAATCAGTGGGGTCCTCCTCAGGATCCTCCTCATCCTCATCCTCCTCTAGATCGGAGTCTGCAATGTATCCTGGTGAGTCGGCAGTAGGCGAGACAGCAACAGTTAGTGGCTGCTCCTCAGCGAGAAATACCTCATCCTCCGTGTTAGCCTTAAATAATGAGTCGAACACGGAAGTTCGTTCATTTAGAATATTAAGTCTCGGTCATTTTAATATGTAACGTTGTAATAGGCTAGAACGGGTAAACAGGCTCATTTAATGTAATCTAACCGGTCACGTGTATCGGGCGAAAGCCCAAGTAAACCTAAGCCCGACCTGTAGAATAACTAAAGGCATGAAAGCCTTTTAGTTGGATACATATACACCTCACCAAGGAAGGTGAGGTGGTTGGTTTGGACTGGATACCGCCGTGTAGGTGACTGTGGAATCCTTTGAATCCGACATGACAAAATCTAAAAATCAAAAGTAGCTTATATAAGTATTAATATAAGACTCTTATCGTAATATACGTACTATATTATAAACACATATATCAATTATGAATGCATCTAGTATAACCAACTAATGCAACTACTAGTGTATGTATGTCCCGTGAAAATGCCTTTGCATGAATGCAATGTTTGAAAACGGTTATAGTCCAGCAAAACATTTGACCTGGTTCTCTATAACCTTACTCTTTACCATCAGAAACACCCAAAATGGATCACAGCGGAATAAGGGTTTGAGGGTGGTACTTCATAGATCAATAGCACAAGATATATATAAGAACGACCAAAAAGTCGTTTAAAATCGATACATTGGATTTAGCAAAGTGTTTGTTACAAAAGCCCGAAGCTTCACTAGTTCAAAATACAAATTACAAGGATTCTAGTTCATGATAAATTGTATGCCAAAATTTAATGCACAAATCTATAAAGCATGTGACATCCAAAATAAAACCCACCAATGTAATCCCATGCACCTCGAGCCTATTTGACCTCCTGAAAACAAAGCTTAAAATGTCAACATCATGTTGGTGCATTCATAGGTTTTGTAAAAAAGTAAAATGAATGGACTGCAAGATTTCCATTATATGCAACAGAATGCAAACATCATAAAAGAAATTACGGTTTCCTAAGCTCAATGACACTAAATCTCGACAATAAGAATTGGCAATATAAATTGCCAACATTGCCCGTGATGATGTTCTAACCCGCAACACCTGAATCCGAACATGGTATACGTTCAATTCCAGCTTACCGGTACAGTGAGCATGATCACCCGGAACAGGGAAGTCCATCACCAAATAGATCTATTTATAACATTCGCGCTCACAACAAGTAATTAACAGTTCATGATGATGGGCTCAGGGGGTTATCGCTACTTAGGCAAACACGTAATCGTAATGTAAAATGTCCACTTGCGTCCAATTATAAAACATGCATATGTTTCTCACCCCAAAACTTAATGTAAAACGTAGGGCTATGAACTCACCTTGAGTGAGTGAATCGATAATGTAAATCACAAACAGAAAATGCGTCACGAATACGCCCGAATGCAACCTAATTAATTATAAGCCGTATAAGTACTAAGCATTTTGATTAACTAATACCATATATAATTCGATATAGCTACATTACCATCTAATCGTATTTGTGAAATCATATTTATAAAGTAAAAACGTTTATAAATATCTCTTTAGTAAAAACGGCGTAACTTTATCGTTTTAAGTCCGTTTCTTATGTCCACGCTTTCGTATTAAGACGAGTTATCAAAATATTACATTTTCATATTTTAAGTCCTCTGGTGAACGGTACTTTTTTACTGTTCATACACTTTTATAAATTTATTTTTATAAATTTAACTATCGTAAACTGCATAATGTCGTATCTTATTCGTTTTAACTCCGATTTTAGTGATTCTTTCGAGCACGCCTTCGTAATTAAAAGTTTTATCTAACTAATGTATTTTTCAAAAATGTATCTGAGATGAATAGTATTTTACTGTTCATAATTTATATAATTATTTTTATAAACTTTAATTATCGTAAACACGGAAAAATTCATAACTCCTTCGTTATTGATCGAAAAATTATGATTCTTAATGTTTTGAAATCCTAAAATTATGTACTATCTGAGAAAAATAACCATTTGTATATATCAGAAGTGAAACTTAAAAAGTTTTTATAAAATTTCTTTTATAAACGCGTTTATTATCGTGTAACTTGTAAATACCGTATCTTCTTCGTTATAAATCGGTTTTTCTAGTTTCTTACCTTTTTGGAATCCTCATGAGATGTAGTATTTTATAAAAATATAAAATAATTATGTTTTATTTCGAATTCTAACAGAAGGTTTTGGTCATTTTGTATAAATATGATTAAAACTTGATTTTGTATCTTTTTAGTTTAGCACACTAGTTACAAGTCCATTTCAACACTTAATATCACATGTCCTACATACTTAGGGTCCTTAGTCCATGATTTTTCTAAAGATTGTCCAAGAATCACAAGATCCATAAGTCTACATACTTATTTGTTCATGAACTTTTATAACTGCACTTTTTAGGTAACTAGTTTATATAAGCTTTTATACATAAACCACACTTATATAATGTATATTCTTCCATTCTCACATGTTCTTAACAATAATATAGCACATGACAAAGTATATCATACCATGATCATAAGTAAAAATTCCATTTTACATGTAAATAAGTTTCCTAGATGGTGATAACTCTTAGCCATTACATACACATAAAATCAATAATGAAAGAGATTAAGGTTTTTAGATAACCTTAGTATGAAGTGTGGTGATGAACAATATGATCTAAACCCCTGTTTAGCAAACAAACCCAGCTTCCAAGACCTTGAAAACCCTAATTTCAATGGAAACCCTAATCTTGATCCTTGCTTGTTTAACCCTTTTAAACTTTAAACTAAACCTTCAAACCTTCTTGGTATATCTTAGATATGTTGTAGGAATACTTGAATATGTTGTAAATGAAAGTGTATGAATTATTTAGGTGTTTTTGGTGTCGGCCATGGGTTTTGGAGAGAGCAAAAGAGAATGGTGAAGTTTTTCACTTAAAGAAATGAAGTGTATGTGCTTAGCTTTCTAGTGATAAAGCCTTATATACATCCAAGACTAGTCAAGACCACTTATAGAAAGTCTAGGGACAATATAAGGAATTCAAGGAAGAAAAGAGTGAAGAACACTAGTCATGCCATTTTGTTTTAATGAGTTGTTGATGTACAAGACTTTTACAAGATTTTTGAGATATTATCTCTTATGTTTCCATCCATATCTAAGCCATACACATGCACATATAAGATATTTATGAAATTTTTGAGTATTGGGTGTAATTGTGGGTATTTGTTGAAGCGTAGAAAAGTTTATGGGTGGTTTCGGGAATGCCTAAACTATTTTATCACGAAACAGTAAAACATTTAGGTAACCATAAAAAAAAAAAGGAACAAAGTTAATAATAAACCTTCAAATAATTACTTAACACTTACTTGATGTAAAATATTACTTGTTTGATGCCCGTTTACATTGAACGATAATTTTTAGCTTACGCGATTTAACTTAACGATTTCAATTTAAAAGCAAACGCGTACAATACTAAAAATAAATAGTGAATTTATTGATGTTGTAAATGACCCTAAAACACAAGGTGTTATAACGATAGTTAAAGTAAATAGTATAACCCATGATAGGTGGTTGAGGTTGTGGTTGTAGTGAGGGTGGTGATAGGGTATCAAGAATGTGATCAAGAGGGGTGATTGGTGACAAGGAAAGAGTGATGTCCAAGGAAGGATGACTTTGGAGTAGAAGAGGGTGTGAGGGTCTTAGAGGTGCATCCATGATATTATCAAGAAAAGGATTGGATGGTTTCGGAGATGGTGTGTCATTAGAAGTAGGAAGTGAGGATTGAGGTTTTGATTCAAATAAGGAAGAAGTAGTGCCAAAGGTAGATGATGTGTCTTTAGTTGATGAAGTTTTGATGGTGCATTTAGTGGAGATAGCGAAGAGGATATTGCATAGGAGAAGGTGTAGTAGTGGCATCTTCATCACTAGAAATGTTTACAAAGAGTTGTCTAGGTGGAATGATGGTTAGTTTGATTTTCTTAGAAGGGTGAAAAGGAGGCTTGAGTGGAAGCCATGGAAGAGATATGAAGGAGATGAAGATGGTAAGAAGAATGGTGAGAATGAGTATTTAATTTAGAAGGAGTGGATTAAAGAGGTAAAGCATGAGGTTTAGGAAGGGAGATTCCAAAAATGGTTTAGCAAATACAGGAAATGCAGCTGGGTCTAGAGAAGAGATGGTCAACTGCACAGAAAATCAAGAGACACAGTAAAAATTCCATGACTCCTATTGGCGGTCATATATATGGTGGCAGTCCAAGATATATTTGGGGGCCACCCTATGTTTATGGGGGCCGTTTTCAGAGAAAACCAAAAATTTTCCAGTTTGTCCTGATTTTTGTAAATCCTTTACAGAAAAAGTTTCCCAGATTTTCCCTTTTGCAATCAATCCTATTTCACCAAGATTCATCTAATACTTCCTAATAATTATATTCACAAAACTAGCTATCCTAAATTCTTTTAGAGAAGCAAATATAGGCATATTGACTAAGAGATAATCAAGCATGCATAATATCATAGAAGTAACCATAGTGTATCAAAGTGCATGCAAGCAAGGTTTAGGATGATAAAATTGAATGATCATCCAAGCAAGTTAATGGCCCATCTATCGTACAAACAAACTACTAAATGCATAATTCAAGTTACATAAGCATAGATTAATAAATAGTAAGTACCAACAAGCCATAATAAAATAGTATATAATACAAGTTGTCTATTGTCTTATAGCAAATTATAACAAATTGCTCACTTCTTCTTATATTTCTCCACAAATTCTTGAAACCCTTCCTGATTGACCTTAATCTACCACGATACTCATCTCGCAACTGAACTTGACGGTTGATTATTTTGGTTTGGCGGGTGTAAAATGGTTCCATGTTAGGGTCAACATTTGGTGGGTTTTTTAAGACTCGAGGAACCTTATTTGTTAATGAATTAACAAATGAGTGGGGGAAGGAGTGCTTTGCATGCGAGGTGCCTCATCATTTCCCCATCATCGTCCTCGTTGAGATGTTGAGGAGGATGGTTAACCGAAGGCGGCAGAAGAGGAAAGTGGAGTGACACACTTTTCGTGCCATTGAAACAATCGGTCTTTCGCTCTTGTTGAAGCTGCAAGAGTAGACATGAGGACGAATCGACAAACTAAGACTCATTAAAAAACTCAGGACTTTCACTCATGACATACTTAAACAAGCGAGTCAATAGCATACCATACGGTAGTGTCAACCTAGCTTGTTTAGTGACAAACTCCATTTCTTTTGCAATGAAAAATGCAAGATTGAATTTTTCAGACTTTGCAACACAATAGAGCATATAACAAAGACACGCGGGAACGTGGTCCCGGTTACCCCCCAGACAAAAGAAATTTTCTCGGATAATTTCGACCCAAGGTTTCATGGTTGACATGATTTCACGAGTTAGAATTTCATTTTCCTCTACATGAATTTCGGCTCTATGACGAATACGAGTGACCGAACCCTCCCGTTCCTCTTAAATATAGTTTTTGATGTCATCAGGAAAGGAGGGTCAATTTTATATGGACCATCCGTATGACACTTAACCAAGTCCGTCAAGTTGACCACTTTATAGGTAAAAAATACATGCGCCTAGTAAGGTATACAAGAAATTGGACTGAATCTTTAGGTTTATGAAAAGAAATTATTTTGGATGACAAATTGGATTAACGTTTGACCCTCATCAGAATAATCTAACTGATATTGACTATAGAATTCAAGGATGAAGCAAGGACAAATTTGTTCATTTATTTCAAGAAGACAGTCAAACCCGATATGACGAACATGTGACCCAACATAGACTAAGTCGGCAAAATTTTGGATAAACCTACCGACCCTCTGTTCTCAACACCTTTCAAGGTTTCTAACATTTCTTATAAGGGGAAGTGCATCATGTGACATTAAGGAATGTAGTTTCTGTGTTTTTGGTGATCACAACAGTTTTAACGAGATTGTCACCTAAATAAAACAATCAAAACGTCATTTTATTATCTTATACTTTTTATTAGTATTTTAAACCGTTCCTAGTAATGTGCCTACATGTAACAAATGTGGAGAAACGTTAACTCGACCAAGAAAAAAAAATCTAATAGTTTAACCCAAGATTGCTCCTAGTTTTTGAATTTTGCTCATCCAAACATGATCAAAAAATACATATGAATAATGTATCACAGGTTTTTTGTTCATGAGATCATTATGCATGTAACCAAAAAATGTTTTTAGAATGTATTAACAATGCATACATGCAATTTGATTGTGTTCCTAACCTAACGTGAGTGATTTTGAACATAAAAAGTAGGGTTTTATGCGAAAACAATTTTTGATAAAACACACTTCAATCTTGCAAATCCTATGTCTACGGGAAGCATATTAGTTATACATTGTGTTCTAGTAGTCCTAATTGTATACAATTGCAAAAAAATGAAAAAATCCCTAATTTTAATTTTTATGTTCATCATGAACCCTAGACACGAATTGAAAGAAAATAGAAGAAATGACTTACAATTGATGATGTTAGGAATGCTTATAGGTGTTGAATTTTTACTTCAATTTGAGTTAATTTTGTCTATTTTTAAGTTTTGGTGTGTTTGGCCATGTTTGTCGCTGCACCAAAAAGAAGGAGTGTTCGGTTTGTTTTTACAAAAATAAGAATGACAGAAATAAGGTTCCTCACTGGCTGTGTACCATACGATATGGGGTCCACCCAATTTGAATCCGGTGGCCGCCGAAGATATAGGGGCGGCCCTGTAGGTTCCTAATTCACACACTTTATGATCTTAGAGAGAGAAAAGTTAGAGAGAGAGGTAGTTGGGAGAGAACTAGAGAAAAACACACTAAGTTGTGTGTGTCAATAGTTTCTTCCACACCCTCTCCATGTTGGAGAGGGTAAATAAGTTCATACAAAAATGCCCATAAAACGGGCTTATGGCTTGGGCTTCCAGTATAAAGACCCGGCCCACACCATAAATCAAACGATAACTTAATAAAACTACGAGCTATGCTAAACATGAAAATACATGGGGTGACCGAGTCTTTTTCTTAATCCTAACAATCTCCCCCTAAGGGAGGTCACCCCAGAAAACACAATTTGAATTTTAGCATTCTATGAGATGTTCTTCTGACTTTAGCCTCGTATACTTTGATTCTTATTTATTGACTTCATTGTACATCTTGTAGTGGTCCTTGAGCTTTGTTCCTAAGACTTGTGTGATCTTTGAGCTTTCTTTGAGATCATCAGCCACAGTAAATCTCTTAATCATCCTTGTTGTGAAGTATTGCCTCCATGTGATGTTGTGACCTTCGGACCGGCATGCTCACACTTTTCTAGATCATGATAGCAAGCATCAGAGTAGCGGAAGCTGTGTTGGTAAGTCTTTCAAGCTATCATGATGTCTTTGATTAGGAATATGAAGTGTGAGCATGGGGTTGTGAATTGACATGTCTTTGTCCAGCAGCTGCTACCGTCGAGATTCCTGCAAGTATATGTTAGTAATAAACACACGAAAGTGTCTTTGTTCACTTTCGTTGAATAAGGTTGCAAGAACCACGGTTCCCCGTTTGTCAGTATAAATACTGCTTGTGATCAGGTAGAACTCCAAAGAATCTCCTTGACAGGGTTTCGCAGCTGCACTAGCCGTTCTCAAACCAAGCGTCTCGAAGTAACCAAGCACAGAAATGAGTGAACCAGTGGATTAAAACCCTACTGATTAATAGAAATTGATTTTTGAAAATAGTCTCCCCCCCCCATCCCCCCCCCCCCCCGCGGTTCCCTCCCCCCAACCCCCCCCCACCCCCTACACTCGCCGCCCCAACCGGCGCGTGTCACTCTGGAAGAGTTTTTAGTGACACATCGATAGTTTATAATCTAAAAGAGATCAAATTTTCATCAGAAACACATTTGTTATTGAAAGATCTACACTTCGATGTGCTAGAAAAATTCAAGTTTGTTGAACCACGAAAGTTTTTCAAAAAAATACTCGTCAATTTCACTTCCTTAACAGTTTAGATTCAATAAGAATCGCACATCGTTGCATCAAGTTGTCCACAAGCTTGATCCGTATAGGATCTCACATGTCACCTACCAAGAGCTTGTTTAATGTTGGCTTAATCCGGATTTCCATCTTCATTGTGAGTACTTACGTATCACTCAGATGTTCTGGCAATACGACGAGGATAATGCGTAGGACTCTTAAGATCTTTACTTGTTGTCACAGTGTGTGAAAAACTAGCACAATTTGTATTAGTGTCCTAACGAGATTTTTGGATGATCTCATGGCTCTAGACTCAATTATGCATTTTTGGTTTTAGTAGTCGGGGGCTGGAGCAGACTGCCACCTTTTTAATATCATCCAACTCAGAGTGAGAGAGACGATAGAAATGTATTGATCTTTGTGAGGAATGAAACAAGAATCATTTGAGGGATCTTGAGTGGCTAGGGAGGGTTGTGCAGTGTATCACTGGGTCCATGATACTTGTCTTCAACGTCAGCAATCAACCATGTGATTCTAACAGCATATGTATTGACCCGGTTTCTGCCTAATGTTTAAGGAGGGCTGCTTTCTTTTCACCCTTTATCTTAACATTTCTTTTTCATTCTTCAACCCCTTCAGTGCATACCGAGACTTCATTACTAGTACCTTGTTGGGTATGTTCCAGTACTAGCTCCATCTCAGTCCGCACTATTCCCTTATTCTCACATAACTCCTTTTGTAATCATACCTAAGGACTTCTACACTAACTAGTGGATTGTCCCTGGGTAGATCCCTCCGGCTCTGGCGGGATCGTGGGAACGAGTACCTAACCTTACCATCCTTATAACTCTGATAAAGTAATTACAGGGTCGGTCTTTTGGTACAGTTCACCTTCGCCATAAAACCATTTGAAAAATCAATCAAGGTACGGGCGATGTAAACATCAAAGCATTAGTACCTCGATTGTTTTGATTCATGAAACTGCTCCCCCTCAACATGTGCGTCGATATTCGAAATTGTTTGGCACATGGAGGGAGGAGAACCTGCTTGAGTCTTAATAGATCACATTTTATCAGATTTAATATTTAAATCACATTCTCTCCCCTGATCAAAAATTTCAAACCTTTGAGATTAGGATCTCAAATGATTTTATACATTTAGTAAATTTGGGAGGTAAATTGTAGGTTAGTGATTAATACAAAGCAGTCGATATTGGAACCTATATATGCTCCCCCTCAAATTATGAGGGTCTATGTTATTGTCAGTTATGATAATTTTAAAGGATTTTGAGTTTAACGAAAAACTTATGAAAAATTCATAGACTGACTTATAACATCTAATTCCATATTACTTATAATGTACAAGATGTATGTTACATAACAGATGATATTGACCTTAATGTTGGAATGATGAGATCATTCTATTCTCTTGATTAATCGGTTGTCAATATCTCTGGCCCATCCACTAAAGAAGCATTTGATATTCCTGAAGATTCTTCAGATCTTTAACCTTCTACCAAATATCTCGATGAACTGTTGATTGTTGTAGTAGATGTGGTGGTGGAAGTGTTGATGTTGTTTCAATTGTCGCTGTAAAGCTGGAAGGAACACGAGCTGATGCAGTGAGAGCTCTGAAGAAGTTGGTGTGCTTTAGATTTTCCATAGCAATCTAGTAGATTGGATTGCTCTGTGACTTTTCTACATCCAAATAGCAGTTGCTTTTTTCTATCGGCACCCATCTGATGTGAGGCAGGATTTGATCATTAGTACGAGTAGGTGGTGCCATAGTAGGTGCTAGTTCAGCAGGAGCATTAACATCAACATCAGTCATTGTATCTGCACAGTCACATTCACAGAAAGACGTACATACCGAAAGAAGATGTTAGATGTGAGCAGTTGATCAGAGTAAGTCAGTTATGGAAGTGTCCCAAGAAAGACACATTGATCATCTCCCGTTAAGTGGGGTCAACAAATTTGGTCAACTCTTGAGTCAACGGAGGTTAACTCATGGAAGGGAAGACAAATTCAATGATCACACCACAGAGACCAAATCGCAGTTATCAAGTAGTACTAGACAAAACGCAGGGGTTAAAACATACTAGGCAAAACGCAATGAGGCAAAACGCAAGTACCAAAAACGCAAGTCACAAAATGCAGATATTGAGAAAATCGCAATCACACAAACACAATGAATATTTTTTAAAATAAACAAAATGCAATAAAGTAAAACGCAAGAGACAAGTCACAACAAACAAAACGCAATCCATCAAAACGCAAGCAACAAAGCGCAACAGGTAAAACGCAACTAAGACAAAACGCAAGAACATTTTATTCAAGTTTAATCAAAACGTAACCTTTTTGAAATTTTTTGAAAAGGTGGGTCCTACATTAGTACTAATGAGGGTCTTCAATCACAAAACGCAATTAATTGCATTTTGTCCTGCTTAGCACAATAATATATTCAAAACGCAACAGCATACGCAAAACGCAAAGGCATCGTGAGAAAAACGCAGTAAAGGATAAATCAATCAAAACGCAACCAGGAACATTAACCAAAACGCAATCAAGAATTTTAACCAAAATGCAATCAAGAACTACACATCAAAACACAACCAAGAACATGTAAATACTCATATTCTATCTTTTAAAGCAAAGCATCCTAGGCAATGAGGGATCATTATATACGTTCTATAATGCTTGCTGACAATAATATCAGCAACAAGTGGTCATTTCAAACATCATACGACCACGATTTTGGCATTAAAACACAACAATTGTTCGAAAGTTCCAAGAACCCTAAGCAAGCTATTGGGGAGACAATTAGAACATCAACAAGGCATTATGTACTATATCTAACTAAAACCCAGCAAACAAAACTCAAATAAAAACACTAACCAAGATCTGGTTGATGATTTCGCACAAATATCCTAACAAAATGCGATTTAATGAAACTTATGGCGAGATGATATAGATAAAGCATATATGGATGATAATAAACACAAATCATGCATTACCTAAACAATAAATCACACGAATAGGCACGAAAGCAACTTCGCATAAGGAGGGGTTCTTTTTGAGTTGGAGAGAAGAGAGGGATGTTTTACTGGTTTTGATAACTTTAACCAAGTCAAAACGCAAGGGGGGGGGTTTATTACCTAGGTTAAACTTTATGAAAATGACAGATTTGGCCCCTCAATTTCTACTTTCTTTTCATTTTAAGGTTTAAGTGTTACAAAGGGATTATTTGAGATTCATAAATGGCACAAACGGTCTTTAACACTTTACGGGTCTAGGAGTCAAATAACACTTAGCACACATACCGTAAAAACTTGGTTATAATTACAATTTGGTCTTTTGAGATAACACAAGTTTACCCCGTTATGATCCAAACCTCTTCACCATTTATTACTTATGATGCAGTAAAACATGCCTGTTTAGATGTCATAATTGAAAATAATCTATCCTCAATCAATGACCCGTTTTCTATTTAAAGAGCTGTAGTCGTTGATTGAGTGTTAAATTTATGAAAACACAAGTCCGATTGATTTTCAAAAAACAACATTGAACCACCATGTGAAATCCAAATAATTTTCTGAAGAATCATAGACGGAAAAGAATAAGGATAAAAGAAGACTTCTCTTCTTAATCAAGAAATAATGCACTGAAGCGTACATTAGATCGAGGTTGCATGGATATAAAGTAATCCATGCCCGGGAGAACTTAATCACCCGTTGTTAGGAACAACCGTCTTTTTGGCGACATGCTTTCCTCAATTTGAAAAACGGGTTACAGTCTGAAATAACTGCAAGCCATTTAGACATGTTTTGAAAAGTTTGAACTTCCGTTCGAGCTTCATTTAAAGGCCCGTGTCATTATTGAATGACATTTCTAGGTCCGTAAATGTTATCGATAAACGGAAGACATGTCTTGAAAAAACTATTTTTGGAATTTTAGATTTTCTGATTTTTATGGATTTTTTGTGGGTTTTATATTTTTGTATTTTCTTTTTGATGATGAATATGTACATATTTACATAGGATACTTGAAGCAAATCCGTTACTCATCCTTATCATCCTGAAGACGTTTGAGTGTCTCTGGCTTCATACTCTTCATGCCAAGCCGCGGGAGAATGAATTCGAATCGTTCTCTAGGCAGTGCCTTAGTGAATATATCCGCCAGTTGATACTCTGTCTACGATCATCATGAGCGAAGCACTCGCGCTCTATTCTCCACTTGTTCTCTGATGAAATGATGTCAGATGTCGATGTGTTTAGACCTGGAGTGCTGGACGTTGTTGCAGCATAGAGCTATGGCACTCTTGTTGTCACAATACAGAGGGATGTGATTGTATGCAAAGCCATAATCCGATAATTGAGACCGCATCCATAGGATTTGGGCACAGCAACCAGACATCGCGATGTATTCAGCCTTTGTAGACGAGATGGACGTGCTAGTTTGCTTCTTTGATGACCAGCTAACTAACTTATCACCAAGGAACTAAGCACTACCAGATGTGCTTCTTCGAGTGTCTTGACAACCTGCATGATCTGTGTCTGCGTATGCTGTTAGTGCCATGGCGGTGTCTTTCGGATACCAAAGACCCATATTTATGGTTCCTTAGAGATACCGAAAGACCCGTTTAACTGCTTCAAGGTGCTTTTTAGTGGGCTTAGATTGATATCTAGCACACATGCACACAGCAAAAACAAGGTCAGGTCTACTGGCTGTGAGATACATCAGGGATCCAATCATACTGCGATATTGGGTCTGGTCACAGGATCCTGGAGGTCCATATCCGTTTTGTTCGCTCCACCATAGGAGTGTCTCATACAGGGTACTTTTATAAAGATCAAAAATTTCTTTAATAATCTCATTCGTATTTAGATTGATTTATGAAAATGCCTCTAGGATTCTGAGAAATTTGTAAGCCTAAGAAAAAGGATATTTGACCCATCATCGACATTTGAAATTTAGAGCTCATTTCATTAGAAAAACGGTCACAGTCTTTGGGGTCGGTTGAGGCAAATATGATATCATCAACATATATTTGAACATGAAGAGTGTGTTTGCCTATTTTCCGAATGAACAAGGTTGGATCGACTACACCCTTGGAGAATCCTTATGCCAGAAGAAACTTCGACAAAGTGTCATACCACGCCCGGGGTGCCTGCTTTAACCCGTAAAGAGCTTTCTTCAGACGGTAGACATGATGTGGACGATCTGGGTCAACGAAGCCTTCTAGTTGGCTCACATAGACTTCTTCTTTAAGCTCGCCATTTAAGAATGCAGTTTTCACGTCTATTTGATAAACTGTCATGTTTTTGCTGGCAGCATTGGCAAGAAATATTATGATTGCTTCAAGTCTGGCGACTGGGGCGAAGGATTCTTCAAAATCAAGACCTTCTTCTTGACGATATCCTTTCGTTACAAGACGTGCCTTATTTTTCAACACGTCACCATACTCGTCAAGTTTCGCCTTATAAATCCACTTAAGAGCAATAATCATGGCGCAGTCCAAAGGTGGCAATAATTCTCATATGTCCAGTCGATCAAATTCATGGATTTCATCTTGCATGGCTTGAAACCAGCAGTCTTCAGTAACAGCAGATTTGAAGTTTTTTTGTTCGAATTTAGATTGTACTGAATTGTAGAAGCACCACAGAGCATCTGTAGCAAGCTGTTTCCAAGTGGATACCGGCCGAGAAGGATTCCCAATAATATTATCAAGAGGATGAGAGTCGGTTCATTTTCGGAGATGTTCATGGGGTTGAGTGGATTGGTTGGGTGCAGTTATCGTGATTACCCCAGAAGATGATGCTTCAGAGTTCGGGTCTGGGGCGAACACATTAACAAATGGTTCATGCTCTCAGTTGGGCGAAAGGAATTACGTTCAAAAGAGTGCGTCAGTGTTGGGAGAAATGGATTTGTTCAGACGCATGATTGCTAGTTGCAACACCGTGATGTACCAAAGATGATTGATGAGCCGAGGATGATGGTGAATGACTGCCTGATGGTGCATCGTGATCAAAGGAAATAGATACTGATGGATCGGTTGGAATGGCCTGGGTTGGAGCTGCGGGGACAGGAGGCATCGGATGATCGCCCGTTGGAGTCTCAAAATATTCATCAAACATCGGTTGAAACAGCAGCTCTAAATCTTTATTGGTGAGGGGTACATACGGTATAGCAGGAGCAGAATTAGGTACGAGCCCTGAACTTTTAGGTCCAGGCGTCAAAAGGTTAGGAGCGGGTCCTGAACTGGAGTGTACAAGAGCCGTCTGCCAGCTCATCGAATGTGACGTGAATAGTTTCCATGATTTGTCGGGTCCGTTTGTTGTAGATTCTGTAACCCTTCCTGTTTGGTGCATAACCAATAAAGAACCCAATGTATGCTTTAGCTTTCAATTTTCCAAGATCTTCGCTGTCGTTTGTTGGGTAGCAGAGAGCCCTAAATATACGTAGGAAAGAAAGATCTGGTTTCTTGTCATGCACTAGTTCATATGGGGTTTTGTTGTGAAGAGTATGTATTAGGGATCGGTTTTGGGTGTAACAGGCAGTAGCCACAGCTTCTGCCTAAAGAAACAAGGGAGCTTTGGAGAATATCAGCATTGTCCGAGCAGCTTCAACAAGAGTGCGATTCCGTCGTTCAACAACGCCATTCTGCTGAGGAGTTCTCAGAACGGTCTTCTCGTGGGTAATGCCAACGCTTTCATAGTAATCTGTCAAATCTTTATTAACGAATTCGGTGCCATTATCAGTCCGCACGAACCGGACAGTTTTGTTGAGACCGACTTGAAGTTGTTTTAACAGATTGATTACAAAAGCGAGAGTCTCATCCTTGGATCTCAAAAACTTCACCCATGTAAACCTGGAGTAGTCATCGACTATTACCAAAATGTATTTCTTCCCATTTATACTCTGCACTCTCAGCGGTCCGCATAAATCCATGTGAAGGGTGTGTAAAACTTTTGTAATGGTGTTAATCGTCTTGGGTTTGTGGGTAGCTTTCCTGCTCTTTCCAAGTTGGCATGCAGAACACAAATGATCCTTTTCAAACTTCAACCGAGGTAAGCCTCTAACAAGATCTTTACGAGCTAGATCATTGAGGGTGCCAAAGTTTAAGTGATTCAGGCGACGATGCCATAACCAGGATTTGTTCTTGGAGGCTTTAGACAGTAAGCAAATGGGAGAGGACCTCATCATATCTTCAACAGAAATGGTGTATAAGTTCGTACACGGACTCTTCCTTAATAAGGTCGACACCATCTAAGTCTCGGACGAAACATGTGTGCTTTCTGAAGGCAACTTCAAGATTTGAATCACAAAATTGACGACAGAAGAGAAAAGGTTGTGTCTAAGTCCTTCTACATAGTATACCCTGGAAATTACACTGTCACCAATGACATAATCCCCATATCCCATATTGACACAAAATGGTCATTTCATGATCGAATACTGTCCGATAAATTCTTCACTGTAATCAGAGCCCTGAGCGATCTCTAATCTTTGTTTTGTGCAGCTGAGTCCAAATACCAGAGAAATGATCTGTACAACTGCCATTTGAATCAAATGCGAAAAATGGTGATTTAGATACATGGATCCAAATTGGATTGGGTCTGTTGGTTAGTGCACGCAAGATTATATGCTACAGGGGAAATAGTTTCCTGTGGATCAGCTGGCATACATTCACTCTTAAGAGTAGTAGACCTAACTAAAGGGCACCGTCTTCCTAACGGGATAAGTCTACCAGTGGGCTTCCATTGTTTTGTAGGCAAGACCTTAGGTGGAGTATTCCTAGTTATAGGCCACTGATCTCCTAAAGGTAATAGTCTGCCAGTGGGTCGCCACTGATGGCCGATAGTGGTAAACAATTTCCCTGTGGCCTTCCAAACTTGCTTAACTTGCTTACCGGCCACCTTTAGTGCAGGGGATTGATTCACAAACATCTCAGAAACGCACAAACATTGATCATGATTAACAATATTAAGCATTGGTTAACAAGTTTTGCAAGAAAGTATTAGAATTCGAATTAATTACAGTACGTTTAGCTAATTAATAGATATAAACATGATTCTTTTTTTTCTCATTCGACTTATTAATCCTAGACTGGCATTTATTGTTTTCAAGGCTCTTTTAGTGAGGTCTATCTTTCTTCGTATTGGCTCGTAGGCTTTCGATCTGCTTAAAAATATAAAAAGGAAGTAAAACAGGGGAGGGGGGGGGGGGGGGGGGGGGGGTTGCTGAGGCACCTTTTACTCTTGTAGAGGGGATTCCAGGAGCATTAGTCGAATTGATTTTCTGGTTCTCAACTTGTGGTGGTGTGATATGAGTTGAGGTTTTACATGGTTCGACAAAAGTAACTCGCTTTTTCCTAAGTGAATTGGGCTTCTACTAGTTTCAAGGCACTTTTAGCTGGCAAGGTCCTATCTTTCCTCGTGTTTCTCCTAGGCTTTGACGTGCTAGCTGCTAAGGCACCTTTTACTCCTGTAGAGGGAATTCCAGGAGCATTAGTCAAATTTATTTTCTAGTACTCAACTTAGGGCTTCTACATTTTCCTTAAGGTGTTTGATATAGTGTAGATGCACTTCCCAATTCTTTTTGAGTCTAGGGGGAATTGGTTCAACATCTATAGGATATCTACCAGGAGCCAGCACTTTAGGTTTACTATCAGGTGTAGTGACACATTTGGAATTATCTTTAAGTTAAGCCTTAAGGTTTTCAATTTCAGATAACAAAGAGTTATTCTGGTCAGTGGTTTTGGCACGCGTTATCTTAATTGAATCATACAATTCCTTATAATGCTGCTTAACTTTTGCATTTTCTGCCCTAAAGCGTTCATTGAGATCATGAAGGGCATTGAGCTTTGCAGTTAAATCTTTGTTCTGAGAAACTAAGGCCTTAAGGTCAAGAGTAGGATCTGTATCACTATTTTTCTTTAAGCGAGAGATTATCTCCTTTAATTCACGAATCGTATTGCCTCGACTTTGAATATGTTCATTTAGTTTCCCAATTACAAATAGTGAATCAAATAAAGGAGCATCTGAAGACGTCACTGGTTTTTTGTTTCCAAAACGTTCTTTGAGATTTTGATACTTTAATTGTAAGTTAAAGTGTTCAACTTCAAGTTTGGAGAAATGTTTTATCATTGAGTCATGATCATCATTTTGAATCTTGTTTCTCAGATTAAAATTTTCAGATTCAAGTTCGGTAATACATTTCTGAGCAATAGTGAAAGCATTATGCATGTCAGAAAATCTAGACACATTTAATACAGAATCAGTTACAGTATAAAACACATCTTTGGACAAGCATTTAGCAATTAAGTTCTCATTTGTAATGAGAAGGTTTTTTCGTTCAATCTCACCACTCAGTAAATCTATCTCATTCTGGTCTACCTCGGCTTCTAAATTTTCAAAAACGGCTTTCATTGCCCTAACTTCAGTGACCAGAGATTTTTGAATTCCTTCAAAATGTTGTTTGAGTAGACTGAAAAATGGAATTACTTCGGTTAAGTAACACCGTTTTGTTTGTTCAAAACCCCTTTCCCCCTCAGTTATGCCCGTTGGTATGATACGCTTTTTACAAGTTTTCTCAAAATCCCAAAATAGTTGAGTAATTACATACAGACCAATATTTACTTGACTTGTAGTTGGAAGCGTTCAAGGGACCAGATGGACCGGTGTATTGGGAGGATACACAATTGCAGGTGACAGGACAGGCAGGGGTGGGGCATTGGCCTTTAGCTCTTCAGCCTTTCGTTTTGCTAGATCTAAGGACCAAAATACTTGCTCAGCTGTCAGCTGAGTCTGAGGGGTGAATGTTGCCATAAAGTTTTCTTTTGAGTAGTTAGGAGGCGTAATGTTAACCCTCTTTTCCACACAGGCAGAGTCATTCATTTTCACATGCAGTTTATTCCTAGTAGCTTCTGCTAACTCTAGTTCTTCCTTAGACGATGGAACAATTACTGGCACATGATGAGGCTTAAGAAGTTCATCACCATCATATAGTGCCGGTTGGGCCTTTTTGGCCTATTTGAGGTAAAAAGGGTTTTGGGCACCTAGTGTAGTTTTAGTCTTTTGGTCGTACACCTGAGTAGGATTTAGCATCATGTGGATAGTTTGAATGGATTGATCTTGTGAGTGAAGCTTATTCTCTAGTTTATCGTTAAGGTGTTTCATATTGGAAAAATCAGTTAGGAATTTAGACTCTTTCTGTTTAAGTTCTTGTTTCAAAGTCGTTACAGTTCCTTCAATTATTTTGTTGTTTTCCATAGTTGAATTAAGTTGCAACTTGACAGAATGAAGTTCCTTTTTAAGATTTTCTTCTGTTTTATTACGATTTTGAATAAGCATACGCATTTGATCATCCATTTGTTGTTCACGTGCAGTCAATTCAAACTTAGCACGTTGCTCATAAATGGCAACTTGTTCCTTGTAGATCTTAAGTTAATTGGCTATCGGGTCATGAGGAACGAACGCATCATTATTAGACGATACACATACATTATTTAGAGTGGAAGATGCACAACTTGGTACAACAGAAATATTATTGACCGACAAATATTGTTCATATGGAATAACATTGTTGTTACCCATATAGACACTAGTTGAGTCAATAACATTTGACTGTTGTACTTCATTATGAATCTCATGTTCTTCCTGATTAGTAACACTATGATCAATAACATTTTCCAGAGTATGTACCTTAAATAAGATTGATGCATTAGATGGACTAGCTTGTAGATTTGCTGACCCGGCTGAGGACAAATTGGCCATGAATATAGTCTGAGCAGTCAGTCCATCATCAACATCTGAATCAAAAGCGTCACATTCATCTGGTTGTAAAATATTGTCCTCATTCAGAGCTAAGTCTTAGACTGGTTGATTATCCACATCTGCATCAAAGGTGTTTCCCTGTTCACCAGCCAGAAAGAGTAGTTCCTCTTCATCCAAAACTGCACCATTCTCTTGGGCTTGCATCAGCAGCATTTTGTCCTTGAAATAATTAGAATTCTATGGACGCTTCGGCTGAGTACAGTTCCTTGCAATATGTCCAACCCCATTACAGTTATAACACTTGACCAGTTTTCCTTGACTTGGATTGGCATTCCCAGCTCTATTCTATGCCCCCCATTGCCTACAACACCATTTCCCTGAGCAACATACCTTTGATTATGATTTTATCACCCTTGAACATTCTGAACGACAACCCGACCATCTTGAATGGTTGCTTGATTTCTGGTGTTAGAAGAGGTTCGAAGTTGATTGTTCATCTGAGGAAGTGTAGCTCTGAATGATTGGGCAAGAAGTGCCATTTGTTTGGTTAGGTTGTCAAGTATTTCATCAGTTTGGGTGTATTCGGAATCAATATGTGATGTTTAAGGGAATTGTGGATATTGTAGTGAGTGAGGGTTTGTTGATGAAGAAGGATATTGATGAGACCAGACATGTGATGATTGGGCATGAGGTTGGACCGTTGACACAAATGCAAGTTGATCATTTGTAGCAGGAGTGATTCTTTCAATAATCAGTCGATCTTGTGCAGCATGCTTCTCAATAATCAGTCGATCTTGATAGAAAGACTGGACATGTGATGATACAGCTGTTCGTGATTTGTCTCTTTCAGACCTTTGTTGAGTTTAACGGCTGTCACGAACCTATCCCATTCAGGTGACATATTGTTCACAAACTTGGAGTTTAGTTGAATGTTAGGCATTGTCATTCTGATATTCCTCATGTCGTTGACCAGCTTGTGAAAGCGAACATAGTACTCATTGATATTTTCACCTGGAAGCATCATGAACCTCTCAAACTCATTGTACAACTGAGATTCTCTATCTTCTTTTATGAGTTCAGAAACTGCCAGAAGCATTTTGATGTTGTCCCAAATTGCTTTTGCTTCAATGTTGTGATTGATGAGCTTGTAGATATCTTTGGGTAAATCCTTGAAGCACATATTGATGGCACGACATCTGCAATCATAATCGTTCTTATCCGTCTGTCACTGAGATCCTCATATGTTATGAGGCCTTTCTAGTCTTAAGAAGAACACCTCCTCAGGGTCGTTCCAGTGTATCCTATGTGGTTCCAAGCTCAAATGGTCCTTGATCAATCGACTGAAGAATTTGCAATCTATTTTCCTTTCCCCTACAGTACAATCGGATTCGTTGTGACCATGATTCATAATCAGTCCTATCAAGCATAGGAGGGCGGGTATCGGAACCGGCCGCTTGAATATCATCTGAATTACTGGACATGGTTAATTACTTGTATTATGATAAACTTTGGATCGGTACAATGATTAGTGATTATTATTTAAATGTAATGATTTTTTGATGAGATAGTGAATATTTGTTTGTTTGTGGATTTGGTTTTGGATTAATTAAGTTTACAGATGCAATAGACATGTCCCTCAGTCAGTGAAATCTAGACAAGTCTCATCAAAATTTCAGACAAATCTCAGGAGGTGTTCAAGACAAAACGCAGTCAAAAAGCTAAGACAAAACGCAATGTAGAAATTTTTTTGCCAGGGATTCTTTCCACCAAAACGCAATAAGGGGCTTCAACTTGGGACAAAATGCAGGACACAAAATGCAGTAACCAAAACGCAGTCTTCAATAAGCAAAACGCAATGACCAAAACACAATGACCAAAACGCAGTGTCCAAAACGCAACAACTAATAAGACAAAACACAATACTATTGTACTGTACAAAACGACAAAATGCAGTGTACTTTCTCTGACAAAACACAATACTATTTGAGGCAAAACGCAACCAAGAATGTCCCAAAGAGACAAAACGCAGTCAAGAAAAATACGAACTTTTGCACCTAAAAACACCTAAAAATCACCCTTTTGAACGTTTTTGCTTGGTTTCTTTTGCACAACTTGATCCTAGAAGGTTACAACAACAATAAAAATACTAACTTTAACACCAAAAACGTGAGAATTAAAGAGTGTCAAGAAAAAGATCATAAACCTTCAAAAACCAAACTTTTGATCTAAACTAACCAAGAAAATGCACACACAATCTATCAATCATACCCACGTCTCTGATAACCGATTGGTAGTAATTTGGTAATCACAATACAAGCTTAGGAATGATGGGTGGCCGAAATTCTAAGAAGAAAGTGACAATCTAGTGATAGAAAAACACCTTTAAGTGTGTGTATTAGTCAATGAACCAACCAACCCCTTCCCATGACTGGAAGGGTGAATTATATACAAGAGTTTAGATGCCCCAAAAGGCTATGGTATAGACTTACAAGTGAGTAAAAGACCCGGCCCAGTACCATGAGTCATACGCTTACTATTAAAACTACAAGCTATGAGCTATTCGAGACATACAACCGGGGGGACCGAGCCGTTTTCTTAAACCTAAACAATAAGCAAACTCAAAAAATGAGTTTAAGTGTGCTAAATCATATTCTCGATACCTAAACCACAAAAGTCAATTTTTAGAGGAGAAAAAGAGCAGAAGAGGTCTTGCAACGCATTCCAATCCATAGAAGACAACGTGTAATTTCTTATACTTTTGTAATCGTTCAGTTTTTGGTATCATTCATTAACTCGGTTAGTTTACCGTGGCTAAAACAATTACTTTTGTATTAATTATGATGTTTGAAGGCTAATACCTTCGGGTATTAGTCATTATTATGAAGATCTAAATGTTTAGTTTTGTTTATACCTCGATTGCTTAATTTATCGTGCAATGCTTGTTTTATTGTTTAGAAGCAGATTATACTTTTACGTGTTTTTGATTGCGACCTATCATTCCACTGGATCTAGTGATACGGACCAAAGTAATATAGATGTCAGGGATAGCTCTCCATATAGTGATTTATACATCTAGAACCATAGGATCACAAATATTGTCCTTCTAAGATCGTGCTAAGGATACGCTTCTGGCTTAACTAGTTAACGAAAATTGCCTTTGGTTTATTGAACATGTTGACTAGTAGGTGAATCTAATAATTCAACGAATAATGTTTTCTTATTCCATAGATATTTGGACCAGTGACTACTAGAGTAGAAATTGCTATTAAAAACAGTAATGGGTAAGTCTCTATGAGCTAGGTTTTACAAGATCACCATTGTTTTAATCCCTAAGATAGATATAATTAGGTTTGAAGGATGCTTATGCAATACTTTAAATTGTGACAGAATTAATATGTCAGTCTTAAGGATGAAGTCCCGCCTAAGTCTAAGAATGATATGCCTCTTCGAGATAAGTAATCATTGCACTAAATAAACAAACCAACTTCTAATCAGATTAATGATGACTAATACAGTTTTCTATTATAATGTTTGACAGCATCTTTATCTTCTGTTAATTTGCTTGCGTTGCTTAAAGTTGTCTTGAAATGATTGTAGTCACCAACCCAAAACCTGAGCCAGTCCTCTCAGGCCGAAAACCCACCCTTTACCTATTGTAAGAAATAATTAGACTAACATAGAATAACCATAGTTTGACTTAGATAGAATAACTTAGATTAGATAATCAAAATATAAATAAATGAGAGATTTAACATAACATCGCTTCAAGTGTTCGGATCACCTACTTACCACGAATCTACCACCAACTCAGGTACAAAGCTGCCCTTTAAAGGTGTTATTTTTGGTTAAGTCGGCAAAATATCTACATTAAAACTTGAACTACATAAATAAACTCCACACAATGACCATCAAGTTTTTTGGCGGCCGCTGTCGGGGACTGAAAATTAATCTGATTTTTTATTTCTGTTTTTGGTTTTTAAAACTTAAATTAGATCTAACCTTAGGGAGTAGTGTCTAATTAGATCAGATGTATAATTTGTATAATTTTTTTATATTTGTTAGTTATTTTGTTTGCTTGTATATTTGTGTGTTTAATTTAATTGTTTTGCTAAGACACTGTTCTTGTCGATAACTCGATACGGCTTATCCACTTCCATGGATACGCGTATTCCAACTTCCTATCCAATACAATCATATTCATATCAATCAATTACTACGTGTATTCACTTCTATTAAATACGACGTATCGGATCATCTGTAACAGAAACATAATCCAAAGTTTTTATATTTATCTTTTCCGTGCTAATTTTTTTTTATCCAAAAGAGCCTATCCTACTGATTGTTTATCCCTTGTTACAGGTAGTGCATGACAAGGAGTTCAACGAAAGAACTATTCACACCTTACAAAAAACCTGAACGAGAATTTCAATCATCTAGGAGACACTTCAATACAATAAGTCTTGACGAGTTGAGATCGCCTGATTTCAATTTATTTTCTGACCAAGAATACTCGGAGGAAGAAGAAGCAGAAACAATGGCGGAAACTATGAAACAGTACACGAGCAAGACCTGAGCTAACTATGGACCAGGGGTTGCTAGGCCCAAAATTGAAGACAATGATAACTTTAAGCTAAAGGGCCAATTTCTCAAGGAACTACGGACTAACACCTTCAGCGGGTCGGATCATGAAGAGCGAACAACACAAATTGAGAAAGTTCTTGAGATCGCCAATCTATTACACATGTCCCAATATTACCTATAGACCCATAGTGAATCTTAGAGCATTTATATCCCTATGTCCTTACTGGAGCCGTAAAAGCCGCGTGCTAAGAAACGAACCAACTGGTTCAATTACAACTTGGGATGGTCTTAAAACAAAATTTCTAAACAAATATTGCCCACCTGCTTAAACTGCAAAGAAGATGGAGGAAATCAACAACTTTTAGCAAGAACCAGATGAAAACCTTTACCAAACATGTGAGCGCTTTAAAGAACTCTTGATGAAGTGTCCTCAACACTATTTAACGGAGATGCAGGAGGTAATCTTATTCTATAATGGATTGGGAATCCTACTCACAAATTCTTGACTCAAGAGGTGCAATACCACAAACGACACTGTCTGATGCAAAGGTAGCCATCCAAGAAATGGCTGAATACTCTTAAAAATGGCATAATGGAACATCTAGGTCAAGAAGTACTGAAACTTCTGACGGATAGGCAGCTATACAAGCACAACTGAACAATCTAGGAAGAGAGATCAAAGAAAGTGAATGAAAAAGTCTATGAAGTTCCAGTTGGATGCGAACAATCAAAGACCCCACTACAATCCAAAGATTGCCCACTAGAAGAAGAAGGGAAAAACCCTACCAAGAAAAAGCTAACTACCTCACAATTTGGTGGACCTTTTCAAGTAGCGGGGATATAGAGCAGGCGCTTTGGGAAGTCTATCAAAGAACAATGTAATCCTTCGTACCAAACTAAGCAATCTACGGAAGATACCCTAGCAAGTTTAATGAGTGAATCGCAAATAGACACGAAGAAAACTCTAATTTGATTAAATAAATCCAAGCTTTGACGGATGTTGCCATTCGAAACCAAGGAGCATCTATTAAAACTTTGGAAATCCAAATCGGGCAAATGAGCAAGGTACTACAGGAAAGAGGATTTGGATGTCTACCTAGATCCACTGAAGCAAACCCAAGAGATCAAGTCAAGTCGATTTCAACTACTATTGAAGCTGATTCATGCCTGATACGCCGTATTGGATCATACCAATACGACGTATCCACTGGACATAGCCGTACACTGATGTACGAGGCAAACAACGATGAATTCCGTTCCAATATCGTTTGAAATGATTGACTACTGTGAAGAAAAAAAGGAACATATGGACCACAATATCTCGGAAGCTATATTTTGGAAAGCTTCACATCCATAGACCGCCAAAAAGAGAAAACCCAGAAGTTTCACTTTACTTACTTTTATTAATAATGTATGCTTTGATAATGCCCTTTTGACTTAGGAGCAACGTCTATTGATTATGGCCTCTATCGACCTAAACCTTAACTTAGGATTAGACGAATTAGCTCACACTAAGTTATAGACATTGAATAGCAGAAAAACCCCCAAAACAGGGGGACGGTGGAAAAAATATCCCACCCCCCCAAAAAGGGGGAAAAAAATAAAGCCCCTCCTTTTAAACAAAAAAAAACCCGTAAAAAAATAACACTTTCGTTTAAACAAGGAAAAACTTTTTTGTAAAAACAAAAAAATTTTTAAACATTTTTTCCCTTTCCAATTTTTTTCACATTTTTTTTTTTAGGAACTACTTTTTTTTGTACTTTCTTCCTCCCCTTTCACTTTCTTCACACTTCCTCTCTCGTCCCTCCCAAATCTCCCTCCCCCCGCCACGCACTTTTTCCCCACCCCGCGCTCTCGCCCTCCCATCTCCCTCCCCCCACCCCCCCCACCCTCCCCTTCCCTCCTTTCCCTTAGACTTATAAACTCTAGATACATGCCCGAAGATTCAAAGTGCCCATTGATCCACGGAAGAACCATTTGTTTGTGTACCGCACTGCGCAAATGATGTTTACAAAAGAAAGATTACTTTAAGGGTCGGGGAAGAAAGGATTGTCTTTTCACAAGTGAATTAAAACACCACTAGTAGTTTAATTAAGAAGTTCTACATGCTAAGTTTGAGAAAAGAAGGAACCGCATACTGGCCGTACCTACCTACATAGTTGAATTTAGAAGCCACAAAAACCAAACAAACAGCTAGGCTATAGGAGATACTTTGGGTGGTTCTAATAGATCATTAGAACCCTTTCTCTTGGAGATTACATTGGAATTAAATGACTCCCAAATAACCATTTGAGCTTAGGAGAAATCAAGGTGATGATTTAATGCCTACCATTGAGGAAGGTGAGGTAATTAAGGAATTTAGAACTAATGGATGATGAACTTAATATTGGAATTGATGATTACCCTAGTTATTGTGACTATGATAAGAGATCACAATAGATTGTGCTATAAACTTAAAGTTTCTTGCATGACAGGATATTGAATTTACGCACATTAATACTAACTTTTTCACATTATTGCACTGTCAATATGATGTCCAAAAAGTTTCATAATTCTATAATGAAAGAGAAATTGGAGTACAAGGGAAACAATGTAGTAGGAGTCTTAATGAACATATCTATCTTTGTTGGAACTTTTTCTTTGACGACTGACTTTGCAGTTTTAGAAAATATGGATGATTATCGTGATGAAGGAATAGGCGATGTTATTTTTGGCGCGAACCATTTTTAAAAGAAGTTGAAATTAAAGCAAAAAGGTTCGAAGGGATAATGACCATTTACAATGGTTATGAGGAGTAACTTACTTACCAAATGGTGCGATCACATCCGAGGTTTAAACGCCACACTAATGAGCAATGCAACAAAATCCCACCATTAACTGAAGTGTAATGCAGAACTACAAGAATAAAGGAATCTCGCAGCCATACCAAAAAGCTATAAGGGGTTCTACAAAGGAGTATTTGAATTTAAGACCCCATACATTCGAGATGCGAAGATGGAAGAATGCTCCACGCGGCACATAACGTGCATGAGATAGAATGAAAGAGAAGCTGAAGAAAATCCTAACTAAGAGACCTTCGCTGTAAACAAAATGCTCCAACGCCGTGAACACCCAGATTTTTATTAAATCGATTTTGTCTTCCAGACATCATACGCACGTATACGCCGTCAATCTTAATACGATACCGGCGTATTGATTGTCCAGACCGATATCAGTCTTTACTTTTAATGCAATTAAAAACATTATTTTGTCAGTCCTGTCAATACGAGCGTATTCATGCACAGATATGTGCGTATTTACCAAAACTGCCCCGTATTTAGTTAGTTTTAGTTCTTAATTTAAATTAACTGTAGTACCAAGATAGGAATGACACCCATTTTTCCTATGTTTTATACAAGGACCTTGGAAGCAAAGAATATCAGCGAATATTGGTGGAGACATTTTACAACAATCTGAAGTTATCTTGAAGTGTTAGAGCGTCTTGAAACATCAGGCGGCGTTCAAACCCAAAAACCCCACAGCAAGTCAGCTCAAATAAACTCAACACGGAGAATCTACCGAGCAAATATCAGGGGAGTTTCTCAGTCTAATTATTTTTAACTATCGTATTTAATGTTTTATCTATACAACGAGGACGTTGTATAATTCAAGTGGGGGGATGGAATTAGAATGTTTACTTGTCCTATTTTTCATACTAAAATGCTTAAATTTAAAAATTTCTCAAGCATACTTTTGTGAAATTACTTGATACATAACCCAGCACACGACAACCTGTTAGATATTAGTGAGGATCTTTTTGCGAAACGGCATAAGGTTCAATCTCCTCACAAAATCTAATAAGGGTTATATGTATGCCGGGTTAAGTATAAGTAATTTCACAAAATTATGCTTGAATTTTTTTTTAAAATTTTGAGCATAATTAAGCAGTAGTGTGAAAATTAGGACAAGAAAAAATTCTAATGTTCATCCCTCCACTTGAAATCTATCATCGCCCATCGTTGTAGATAGAAACATTAAATACATGAATTAAAAAGAATTAGAATGAGAAACTCCCCTGATATTTGCTCGGTAGATTCTCCATGTTGAGTTTATTAGCAAGATTTCATGTTGAACAGCCGCCTTGAAGTTTCAAACTCTAAACTTTTAAGCAGACTCCAGATTTTATTAATTCTCCACCAATATTCATCCTGAATATTTCTTCACGAGGTCATGTATAAAACCTAGTCGAAAAGCATGTTGCAATTCCTATCTTGGTACCATACGAGTTAATTTACAACTAAACTAACAAACTAAATACCTGTTAGTCTGGTGAATACGCCGTATTGCCAGAACTGACAATAATGTTTTAAAGTGCATAAAAAGTAAAGACTGATAACATCTAGACAATCAATACGCCGTATGGTATGGAGCGGATACGCCGTATTGATGTTTGGGAAGACAGGCTCGATAAAATTAAATAACAATCCAGGTTGTCTCCCGGGAAGCACTTTTGTTTACAGCTAAGTCTTTAAGTTAGACTTTTCTCTTCAGCTTCTCACTCGGTGCGCGTAACCATCCATCCTTTATCCATCATCCGAAAGATTTCCTGGTAAGTTCAACACGCCTCTTCACTTGTGATTGTAAGATCACGTATTGTCACTTCTTCTACAGCAACCATTATTATTCTTCATCTTTGCACGAGTATTTTGAACATCTGTATCCTTTTATGTGCAAACCGCACCATCGCGATTTTGATAAACCACATAACTCATGCCCTTCTTTATAAAATTTTGTGTTCATATTCCCTTCATCATAATTGATGGTAGTAAATCTCGTGGCTCTTCCATCTTTTCCAACAATCATTGCTTGATTCATTATCACTAATCAAGCCTTCCATGATAGCTTTATTTTGTAAAGCTTCATCTTTTAGTTCTCTACTTCCAGAGCCTCATACCATTTAAGATCTTGGGATGCGGAGCGAGTTTCTAATATGTTAAGCACCAGGTAATTTCCTCCATTCTACAACTAACCATCCTCTCTCCAACTACAAGCTGGCCCACTTCTTGAACAACCCCACGTTATAGTTGACAGGCTTGCAAGTATGTTTGAACTTGTTTCGCTCTACCTTCCATATATAAAATAATTTAATGGGTGATGTAAAGGTATAAAGCCATTATTAAGCATGGCTTTTTATATACCCATGCATCATTCTGTTTCCATTCATAGATCCAGTCGTCTTTGTAATCTTCATAGGTTTTAAACCCTATAATATCCTTTGTAAGTAAGTCCGGATCTACTTTGAGAAGATAATTAAATTCATTAAATGCCAAACAGAGAGGCGTCTCGTGGTAAAAAACATCAGTTTTTATCTTAAAAATTTTAGCGGTTTCTTCCTTATCTCACTCTTGTCTTCTTCAAGATCAAAGAATTCCAACATCAAATACCTCAATTCATCACCAAAATAACCCCCCATTTTTAAGTAATCCCCCAAAGCTCATTTGGTGAATATAATCCATTGTATTTATAGTTTACGAACTTTGTAGCCAGCCATCCTTCGAATCTTGGATTAGTTGGGTCCTATTTTATCACGGAAGTGTTATTTCCCTCGATGCGAGAAGGCGGGTAGTATTTTCTAAAAAATTTAGAAGTTAAGTCGACCCAACAAGTGATTGATTCTTTGGTCTTATCAAACCATCTCTGTGCACCTCCAGCCAATGAGATTAAGGGAATATAACAACTCTCCTTTTACTATGACTACATTGGGTAATTTGATTGGGTCAATAATTTTTAGGTAGTATTCAATATGTTCAACTGCGTCTTTCCCGTTGTTCAACTAAAAGCATTGTTGTGCAGATCATCCAAGAATTTTCCTTTCAATTCATAAGCGTTCTTCCCGTTAACTGTAATACTTGTAATCCCGGAATAGTAATCTGCTTTGTCGTTAGCGGCGCAAATGTTTCCCATACTTCTGACTTATTTCCCTTGTCCCCATCACTTATCATCGACGTCCCTTTGATAGGTACTTTATCCTGTAACAAGGATAAAAATAACGTAAGGAATTTGCTCTAAAAGAACGATAGAAATTTTTTTTAGCACGAAAATCCAATTTGAAAACTTAGGTTCTATTCTGTTTCCAGAGAACGAATACGCCGTATTCAATAGAAGTGAATACGTTGTATTAATCGATTGAATGAATACGTTGTATTGGACAGAAAGTTGGATACGCCATATCCAATGGAAGTGGATACGCCGTATCCAATGGAAGTGGATACGCCGTATCGAGTTATCAACCAGAACAGTGTATTACAAAAACAATTAAATTAAACACACAATTATACAAACAAACAATTAAACTAACAAATATACAAAAATATACAGAATATACAAGAATATACACTAATCTAATTAACATTACTCCTAAGGGTTAGATATAATCTAATGTAAAAAAACCAAAAAACATAAAATAAAAATCTAAGATTAATTTTCACCACTAAACCCCGGCAACGCGTCAAAAACTTGATGTGTCGTTGCGTGGTGTAATATTTTATGATTCAAGTTTTTAAATTTACTATTTGGCCGACTTAAAACTAGAAAAACAACACTTAACGGGCTAGTGTACCCGGCTCGGTTGTAGATTCGTGGTAAGTAGAGGTGTCGAACACTTGAAGCGAGTTAAATCAATCAATTTATTATATTTTGGTTGTCCTAATCCTAAGTTAATTCTAATCTAAGTCACACCTATCATAATCTTACGTTAGTTCTACTCTTAAGTTCAATAGGTAAAAGGGGGGTTTCCAGCACGAGAGACCGGCAACGGGTTTGGTTTGGGCGACTACACTCAATTCAAGACACTTTACACCACGCAACACAAATTAACAGAAGATAAAAGATCGGCCGAGCGTTACGAAAGAAACTAGTAATTAGCCATCTTTAATCCGATTAAGAAGTTGTTTTGTTTATTCATGCAATGATTACTTATCACGCCAGAGGCCTCTCATTCTTAGACCATGGGCGGGACAATCTTCCTAAGACCTAGACACCATTAATTCTGTCATAATTTAAAACATCCGCATAAAGCATCTTATTCAATCTTATTATAAAACAATCTTAGGGATTTAAAGTAATGGTGATCTTGTTAAACACCCTAGCTCATAGAGACTTATCCACATACACTTAACAGGTACCACTTAAATGATGGAAATTTATACTCTAGTAGTCCACTTGTCTAACTATCCAATAGAATCAGAACATTATTTGTTGAATTATCTAGATTCACCTACTAGTCAACATGTTCAATAAACCAAAGGCAGTTTTCGTTAACTAGTTAAGCCAGAAGCGTATCCTTAGCACGATTTTAGAAGGACAATATTTGTGATCCTATGATTCCTAAATTATACAATCACTATATGAGAGCCTAATCCCTACATCAGATTACTTTGGTACGTACCCCTATCTCGCAGAACCCTAACACCGTGGACACAATCGAAAATATTCAGTCCATAACTTCGCTCACACAACAACGTCCGATGGAAGAGCAGAGGAAAACGAGAGAGACATATGCGTCTAAATATCTATCACTTAACACTAGGATACTCAGCAGATACCCGCTCACCAAGTAATCTAGACATGTCACGGCAATAGCACGCCAAACGCAGCACTTTATACTTTATAAAATCCTTGGATAACACAATAAGAATTAAGTCCTATCTAAAATCGAGCTAAATCTAATACTGCTCTGGACTCTTAACTAATACTAACGCAAAACAGCCACTACCTCTCCAGCGCTCATAATATTTGTACACATGATTGACTAGTCAAGGCGTGAATCTAATAATTCAACAAATAATGTTCTGATTTCATTGGATAGTTAGACAAGTGGACTACTAAGTATAAATTTCCATTAAGTATGTAAGTGGATAAGCCTCTATGAGCTCGGGTTTAACAATCACCATGACTTTAATCCCTAAGATAGATTATAATAAATAAAAAGGATGCTTTTATGCGGATTTTTTAATTATGACAGAATTAATGTGTCTAGGTCTTTAGCATGAAATTCCCCGCCGCAAGTCTAAGAATGATATGCCTCTTCGAGATACGTAATCATTGCACTGAATAAACAAACAACCTTCTAATCGGATGAAAATGGCTAATACAGTTTCTATCGTAAGGCTCGGCCGCTCTTTTATCTTCTGTTAATTTTTTTGCGTGGATTAAAGTGTCTTGAATTGATTGTAGTCACCAACCAAACCCGTGCCAGTCTCTCAGGCTGAAACCCCCCTTTTACCTATTAGAATTAAGATTAGAACTAACGTAAGATTATCATAGGTTTGAATTAGATTAGAATTAACTTAGATTAGACAACCAAAATATAAATAAATTGATAGATTTAACCTCGCTTCAAGTGTTCGACACCCTACTTACCACGAATCTACCACCGACCGGGTACACTGCCCGTTAAAGTGTTGTTTTTAGTCAAGTCGGCAAAATATAAATTTAAAACTTGAATCATAAAAATATACACCACACAACGACACATCAAGTTTTTGGCGCCGTTGCCTAGAACAGGGGGGTGTGAGTCTGAAAATTAAACTTGATTTTATTTTATGTTTTTGGTTCTTTTTTAACATTAGATATTCTAACCCTTAGGAGAAGTTTAATTAGATTAGTGTATAATTCTGGTATATCTTGTATTTTTGTATACTTGTTATTTAATGGTTGTTTGTATAATTGTGGTTGTAATTTAAATTGTTTTTGTAATACACTGTTCTGGTAGATAACTCGATACGGCATATCCACTTCCATTGGATACGGCGTATCCAACTTCCATTGATATGGCGTATCCAACTTTCTGTCAATACAACGTTTTCATATCAATCGATTTATACGTGCGTATTCACTTCTATTGATTACGGCGTATACGATCATCTCGAACAGAATCAGAACCTAAGTTTCCTCATAATTGATTTTCGTGCTATAAAAAATTTCTATCGTATCGTTAGAGCAAATCCTACTTAAATTTTTTAATACCTTTTACAGAAGTAACCTAATCAAAGTAGTCAGAATGAATAAGTGACCGGCGGAACAAGGGAAATAAGTCAAGTATGGAAACATTTGCGCCTAATGACAAAGCAGATTACTATTCCGGGATTACAAGTATTACAGTTAACGGGAAGAACGCTTATGAATTGAAAGGAAAATTCTTGGATGATCTGCACAACAATGCTTTTAGTTGAACAACGGAAAGACGCATATTGAACATTATTGAATACTACCTATAAATTATTGACCTAATCAAATTACCCATGTAGAATCATTATAAACTGAGAGTTAGTTATTTTCCTAATCTCATTGTACCACCCCCTGGAGGTGCACAAGATGGTTTGATAAGAACAGAAAGATCCAATCACTTGTTGGGACCGACTAACTTCTAAATTTTTTAGAAAATACTACCCGCCTTCTCGCATCGAGGGAAATAACACTTCCGTGATAAAAAAGGACCCAGCTAATCCAAGATTCGAAGAATGGCTGGCTACAAAGTTTGTAAACTATAAAACGATGGATATATTCACCAAAGTAGCTTTGTAGGAGTACTAAAAAATAGGTGGTGATGAAATTGAGGTATCTGATGATGAATCTTCTAATCTTGAAGAATACTGAAGTAATAAAGAAGAAATCGCCAAAATGTTTAAGATAGAAACTGATATTTTTTACTACGAGACACCTCTCTGCTTGGCATTCAATGAATTTAATTACCTTCTCAAAGTAGATCCGGACTTACTTACAAAGGATTATAGGGTTTTAAAACCTAGGAAATTACACAGACGACAGGATCTAAGAAAGGAACGAGAATATCCATGGGTAATAACAAGCCATGCTTGCTAATGGAATAATGGAAGAAGCGAAACCAGTCAAACAACTTGCAAGCCTTTCAACGATAAACTGGGAGGTTCAGAATGGCCACTTGTTATGTTGGAGAGAGGATGGTTATTGTAATGGAGGAAATTTACCCGGTGCTTACCATATTAGAAACTCGCTCCATTACCAAGATCTTAAATGGTATGAGGCTCTGGAAGTAGAGAACTAAAAGATGAAGCTTTACAAAATAAAGCTATCATGGAAGGCTTGATTAGTGATAATGAATCAAGCAATGATTGTTGGAAAAGATGGAAGAGCCATGAGATTTACTACCACAATTATGATGAAGGGGAATATGAAAACCAAATTTATAAAGAAGGGCATGAGTTATGTGGTATCAAAATCGCGAGGTGCCGGTTTGCCACATAAAAGGATACAAGATGATCAAATACTCGTTCAAAGATGAAGAATAATATGTTGCTGTAAAAGAAGACAAATACGATGATCTTACAATCACAAGTGAAGAGGCGTGCTGAACTTACCAGGAAATCTTTCGGATGATGGACGAAGGATGGATGGTTACGCGCACCGAGTGAGAAGCTGAAGAAAAGTCTAACTTAAAGACTTCGCTGTAAACAAAAGTGCTTCCCGGGAGACAACCCGGATTGTTATTTAATTTTATCGAGTCTGTCTTCCCAGACATCAATACGGCGTATCCGCTCCATACCATACGGCGTATTGATTGTCTAGAAGTTATCAGTCTTTACTTTTTATGCACTTTAAAAACATTATTGTCAGTTCTGGCAATACGGCGTATTCACCAGACTGACTTGTATTTAGTTTGTTTAGATTAGTTTAAATTAACCGTTGGTACCAACATAGGAATTGCACATGTTTTTCCTACGTTTTATACAGGACCTTGTAAAAGAAATATCGACGAATATTGGTGGAGAATTTACAAAATCTAGAGATCTTGAAGTGTTAGAGTCTTAAAACTTCAAGGTGGCTGTTCAACACAATTCTTGCTCATAAACGTCACAATGGAAATCTACCGAGTCAAATATCAGTGGGAGTTTCTCATATCTATTCCCTTTTTAATTCCTGTATTTAATTGTTTTAACTACAAACGAGGAACGTTGAAAATTCAAGTGGAAGGGATGAAAATAGATGTTTACTTGTCCTAATTTGTCACACTAAAAATGCCTTTAAATTTATGCTCAAATTTAAAAAAAATTCAAGCATAATTTTTGTGAAATTACTTGATACTTAACCCGCATACAATAACCCTTATTAGATATTGTGAGGATTTAACCTTATCCGTTTCCAAAATATCCTCACAATATCTAACAAAGGTTATCGTGTGCGGGTTATGTATCAAGTAATTTCACAAAAGTATGCTTGAAACTTTTTTAAATTTGAGCATAATTTAAGCATTTTAGTATGAAAAATAGGACAAGTAAACATTCTAATTCCCATCCCCCCACTTAGAATTATACAACGTCCTCGTTTATCGATAAAAAATTAAATAACGAGAGTTAAAAATAATTAACTGAGAAACTCCCTGAATATTTTTGCTCGTCTAAGAGATTCATCCGTGTTTGAGTTTATTTGAGCCAAGATTGTGGTGTTTGAACAGCCGCCTTGATGATTCAAGACTCTAACACTTCAAAGATCAATCGACAGATTGTAAATTCTCCACCAATATTCTCGCTGATATTTCTTTGCTTCCAAGGTCCTGTATAAAATATAGGAAAAACGTGTGCATTCCTATCTTGGTACCTACAGTTAATTTAAACTAAACTAAACAAACTAAATACGGGTCAGTTTTGGTGAATACGCCGTATCATGTGCATGAATACGCCGTATTGCCAGAACTGACAATAATGTTTTTAAAGTGCATAAAAAGTAAAGACTGATAACGTCTGGACAATCAATACGCCGTATCGTATGGAGCGGTACGAGTATTGATGTCCTTGGGAAAAGACAAAATCGATTAAAAAAAAGATCAGGGTTTCTCACGGAAGCACTTATTGTTTACACGAAGTCTTTAAGTTAGCTTTTCTTCAGCTTCTCTTCATTCTATCTCAGCACGCTTATGTGCCCGCGAGTGACCAATCTTCCATCTTCGCATCTCGAATTAATCGGGTCCTTAAATAATACTCCTTTGTAGAACCCCTTAAAATTTTGGTATGGATGCGAGATTCCATTTATCTTATCTTCTTCACTTACCTTCAGTAATGGTGGGATTTTGTTGCATTGCTCATCAGTGTGGTGCAGATGTGATCGCACCATTTGGTAAGTTACTTCATCATCACCATTGTAAATGGTAATTATCCCTTCAAACCTTTTTGCTTTAATTTCAACTTCTCTTAAAAATGGTTCGCCAAAAATAACATCGCCCATTCCTTCATCACGATAAGCATCCATATTTTCTAAAACTGCAAAGTCAGTCATCAAAGAAAAAGTTCCAACAAAGATAGATATGTTCATTAAGACTCCTACTACATTGTTTCCCTTGTACTCCAATTTCTCTTTCATTATAGAATTATGAAACTTTTTTTGGACACAATGCAAATAATGGAAAAAAGTTAGTGTGCGTAAATTCAAATCCTGTCATGCAAGAAAACTTTAAGTTGTAAGCACAATCTATATGGATCTTCTTATCATAGTCACAATAACTAGGGTAATCATCAATTCCAATATTAAGTTCATCATCCATAGTTCCTAAATTCCCTTAATTAACCTCACCTTCCTCAATGTAGGCATTAAATATCCACCACGATTTCTCCTAAGCTCTCAAGGTTCATTTAGATCATTTAAATCAATGTAATCCTCCAAGAAAGGGTCTAATGATCTATTTAACACCAAAGTATCTCCTATAAGCCTGGCTTCTAAATCAAGTTCCATTCTTTTTCTCAAACTTAGCATGTAGAACCTCTTAATTAAACTACTAGTAGGTTTAACACTTGTGAAAACAATCCTTTCTTCCCCGACCCTTAAAGTAATCTTTCTTTTGAAAACATCAATCTTAGCATAGGTGGTAGACAAAAATGGTCTTCCGAGATCAAGGGCACTTTGATAATCTCGGGCATAGTCTAGAATTATAAAGGTCCTACAGAAAGTAAATTTACCAATTCCCACTAGTACGTTTTTAGCTATTTCTTTTGGATATTTTACAGTCATGTATGCTAATTCAACTGTCAACTTAGTGTGAGTTAATTCGCCTAATTCTAAGTTAAGGTAGGTTGAGAGAGGCATAACACTAACGCTTTCTCCTAAGTTAATAAGGGCATTATCAAAGCATACATTATTAATAAAGCAAGTTAAAGTGAAACTCCCTAGGTCTTTCTCCTTTTTGAGTATGGATTGTGAAGCTTCAAAATAAGCTTCCGAGAATTGTGGTCCATATGTTCCTTTCTTTTCTTCACAGTAGTAATCATTCAAACGACTTGGAAACGGAATCATCGTTTGTCTTGTCTCGTACATCAGTGTACGGCTATGTCCAGTGGATACGTCGTATTGGTATGATCCAATACGGCGTATCAGGCATGAATCAGCTTACAATAGAGTTGAAATCGACTTGACTGATCTCTTGGTTTGCTTCAGTTGATCTAGAAGACATCCAAATCCCTTTCCTGTATACCTAGCTCATTTGCCCGATTTGGATTCTAAAGTTTTAATAGATCTCCTTGGTTTTCGAATGGCACCATCCGTCAAAGCTTGGATTTTTAGTTAATCAATTTGAGTTTTCTTAGTGTCTCTTTGCCGATTCCACTCATAAACTTGCTCATGGTAGCTTCCGTAGATTGCCCTTCGTTCTCAGGTACGAAGGATTCGCATTGGTTCCTTTGTAGAAACCCAAAGCTCTGCTCCTATATTCCCCTCCTTGAAAAGGTCCACCAAATTGCGTATAGTAAGCTTCTTCTAGGGTTTCCCCCCTCTTCCTTTAGTGGCAATCTTTGGTGTAATGGGGTTCCTTTGCCATTGTTCGCATCCAACTTGAACATCATAGACCTTTTCATTTACTTTCTTGATCTCTTTTCCAAGATTGTTCAGTTGTGCTTGTATAGCTTGCCAATCCGTCATAAGCTTCCAGCACTTCTTGACCTAGGATGTGTCCATTAAAAGCCATTTTTAGAGTATTCAGCCCCCATTTCTTGATGCTCCTTGGGATCAGCAGTCTTTGATGGTATTGCACCTCTTGAGTCAAGAATTTGTCGAGTAGGAATTCCTAATCCATTATAGAACAAGATTACCTCCTGCATCTCCGTTAAATAGTGTTGAGGACACTCATCAAGATTTCTTTAAATCGCTACCATGTTTGGTAAAGGTTTTCATCGAGTTCTTGCTGAAAGTTGTTGATTTCCTCCATTTTCTTTGCAGTTCGAGCATGTGGACAATATTTGTTTAGAAATTTTATTTTAAGACCATCCCAAGTTGTAATTGAACCAGTTGGTTTGTTTCTTAGCCAACGGCTTGCGGCTCCAGTTAAGGACATAGGGAATGCTCTAAGCATCACTTGGTCTATAGTAATATTTGGAATGTGGAATAGATTGACGATCTCAAGAACTTTCTCAATGTGTTCGTTCGCATCTTCATGATCTGAACTGCTGAAGGTGTTAGTACGTAGTTCCTTGAGAAATTGGCCCTTTAGCTCAAAGTTTTATCATTGTCTTCAATTTTGGGCCTAGCAACCCTGGTCCATAGTCAGCTCAGGTCTTGGCTCGTGTACTGATTCATAGTTCCGCCATTATTTCTGCTTCTTCTCCTCGAGTATATCATGGTCAGAAAATAAATGAAATCAGGCGATCTTTCCCCCCCCAATTCTCAAACACTTAGTGTCTTGACAAGTCCTCCAGATGAGATCGAAATTCTCGTTTAGGTTCTTTGTAAGGTGTAAATAGTTCGTTCGTAGAACTCCTTGTCATGCACTACCTGAAACAAGGGATAAACAATCAGTAGAGATATGCTCTTTTGATAAAAAAAATTCTAGGTTACGGAAATCAAATATAAAAACTTTGGATTATGTTTTCTGTTACAGATGATCGATACGTCGTATTTATAGAAGTGAATAACACCGTATTAATTGATTGAATGAATATGAATGTAATTAGGATAGAAAGTTGGATACGCCGTATCCAATGGAAGTGGATACGCCGTATCGAGTTATCGACCAGAACAGTGTATTAGCAAAATAATTAAATTAAACACACAAATATACAAGCAAACAAATAAACTAACAAATATAAAAAAATATACAAAATATACACTGATCTAATTAACACTACTCCTAAGGGTTAGATCTAATTTAATGTTAAAAACCAAAACACAAAATAAAAATCAAGATTAATTTTCAGTCCCCGACAGCGGCGCCAAAAACTTGATGTGTCATTGTGTGGTGTTTATTTATGATAGTTCAAGTTTTAAATTTATATTTTGCCGACTTAACCAAAAATAACACTTTAACGGGCAGTGTACCTGGTTGGTGGTAGATTCGTGGTAAGTAGGGTGTCGAACACTTGAAGCGATGTTAAATCTCTCCATTTATTTATATTTTGGTTATCTAATCTAAGTTAATTCTAATCTAAGTCAAACCTATGCTAATTCTATGTTAGTTCTAATCCTAATTCTAACAGGTAAAAAGGGGGTTTCGGCCTGAGAGACTGGCACAGGTTTGGTTGGTGACTACAATCAATTCAAGACACTTTAACCCATGCAAGCAAATTAACAGAAGATAAAAGATCGGTCGAGCTTATGATAGAAAACTGTATTAGCCATCATTAATCTGATTAGAAGTTGGTTTGTTTATTTAGTGCAATGATTACTTATCTCGAAGAGGCATATCATTCTTATACTTAGGGCGGGACTTCATCCTAAGAACCTAAGACATATTAATTCTGTACACAATTAAAGATCTGCATAAAGTATCCTTATTTTCTGTTTATAATCTATCTTAGGGATTAAAGCAATGGTGATCTTGTGAAACTCTAGCTCATAGAGACTTTACCCACTTACTGTTTAATGGCAATTTATACTCTAGTAGTTCACTTGTCCAACTATCCAATGGAATCAGAACATTATTTGTTGAATTATCTAGATTCACCTACTAGTCAACATGTTCAATAAACCAAAGGCAGTTTCGTTAATAGTTAATCAGAAAGCGTATCCCTTAGCACGATCTTAGAAGGACAATAGTTTGTGATCCCTATGGTTCTAGCTGTATAAAATCACTATATGGAGAGCTTATCCCACTCTGATATTACTATGTCCGTACACTAGATCCAGATTTGAATGATAGGTCGCCATACAAAAACACTTAAACAATATAAATATTGATAAACATAAACAAGCAATGCAACGATAATTAAGCAATCTAGATAAAAACAAAACCAAACATTCAGAATCTTCATAATAATGGCTATAATCCTGAAGGTATTTGCCTCAAACATCTTAATAAAGACAAAAGTAAATGGTTTAGCATGTACACTAACCGAGTTAATGAAGAGATACCACAAAATAAACATTACAAAAGTATAAGAAATTACACGTTGTCTTCTATGGATTGGAATGCATTGCAAGACCTCTTCTGCTCTTTTTCTCTTCTAAAAATCGACTTTATGGTTTAGGTATCGAGAATATGATTTAGCACACTTAAAACTCATTTTTGAGTTTTGTAGAGCATATTGTTAGGTTTAAGAAAAAGGCTCGGTCACCCCGTGTATTGTCTAGAATAGCATAGCTTGTAGTTTAATAGTAAGCGTATGACTCATGGTACTGGGCCGGGTCTTTTACCCACTTGTAAGCTCATACCATAGCCCTTTGGGGCATCTAAACTCTTGTATAAATTCCCCTTTCCAGTCATGGGAAGGGGTTGGTTGTTCATTTGATAATACACACACTTAAAGGTGTTTTCTATCACTAGACTAGTCACTTCTCTCTCTATAAATTCGGCCAACCCATCATTCCTAAGCGTGTATGTGATTACCAAATTTACTACAATCGGTAATCAAGCCGCATGGGATGATTAGATAGATTTGTGTGCAGTTTCTTGTTATTTTAGAATAAAAAGTTTGGAGTTTTTTGAAGGTTTATGGATCTTTTGTCTTCTGACACTCTTTAATTCTCACGTTTTTGGTGTTAAAGTTAGATTTTCTTATTTGTTGTTGTAACCTTCTAGGGATCAATTGTGCAAAAGAAACCAAGCCCAAAAATGTTCAAAAGGGTGATTTTTAGGTTTTTTAAGTGCAAAAGTTCGTATTTTTCTTGACTGCGTTTTGGTCCTCTTGGGGACTTCTTGGTTGCGTTTTGCCTCAAATAGTACTAGACGTTTTGTCCAGCAGAAAGTACACTGCATTTTGTCGTTTTGTACAGTACAACAGTATTATGTGTTTTTGTCCTTAATAGTTGTGCTGTTTTGGACACTGCGTTTTGGTCATTGTGTTTTGGTCATTGCGTTTTGCTTATTGAAGACTGCGTTTTGGTTACTGCGTTTTGTGTCCTGCGTTTTGTCCCAAGTTGAAGACCCTTATTGCGTTTTGGTGGAAAGAATCCCTGGCAAAAAAAAATTCTACATTGCGTTTTGTCTTAGCTTCTTGACTGCGTTTGTCTTGAACACCTCACTGATAGATTTGTCTGAAACTTTGACTGAGACTTGTCCTAGATTTCCTGACTGAGACATGGTCTATTGCATCGTCTAAACTTAATTAAACCAAACCACATCACAAAACAAACAATATACCACCTATATCATCCAACAATCATAACATTTAAAAATACAATCACTACTCATGTACCGATCCAAGTTGATCATAATACAAGTAATTAACCCTGTCCAGTAATTCAGATGATATTCAAGCGGCCGATTCCGATACCCGCCCTCCTATGCTCGATAGGACTGATTACGAATCATGGTCACAACGAATCCGATTGTACTGTAGGGGAAAGGAAAATAGATTGCAAATTCTTCAGTCGATTGATCAAGGACCATTTGAGCTTGGAACCACAAGGGATACACTCGGACTACCCCGATGGAAGGGTTCTTCTTGGACTAGAAAGGCCCAACATTGAGGATCGCAGTGACAAGGATAAGAAACGATATGAATGCAGATGTCCGTGCCATCAATATTGTGCTTTCAAGGATTACCCAAAATATCTACTAACTCATCAATCCGAACATTGAAAGCAAAATCAATTTGGGACAACGTCAAAATACTTCTTAGCAGTTCTGCGTACATGTCGGAACAATTTGGATGTTTACGGGTTTGAACATCTACACGGGCACATTTTGTGCATTAAATTGCATACATAGATGTCGAGCATCAGTGTCATGAGCTTAGTGCAACAGTAGATATTATCTATGTGGTACTGTATTTGTTATAGTAGACCCATGCATTTTGGAAAATCAACGATCTCACTGTCCATACTACTTATTGAACATTACTAATTTTTGAACATGTTTCATCATATTGCAGCGAAGCAATAAACACTAAACTCTTTTGGTTCTACATTTACTCTACTCCCACTAATGATTCGCTTGCCTTTGTCTCAAGTGTGCAACCCTACTCCCAACCGTCACAGAGTTAGTCTCTTCAATATCAATCATCTACAACACCTTCTCAGTCTCAAAATGTCCAATCAATGACATATCCACAATTTGCTGAACCATCATCACTTGACACTGGATACACCCAAACTGATGAAATCCTTGACACCCTCACCAAACAATTTGCACTACTCACCCAATCATTCAGAGCAAGCCTCCCACAGACAAACAACCAACTTCGAACCTCATCAAACACCCGAAATCTAGCAACCATTCAGGATGGTCAGATCGTGGTTCAGAATGTTCAAGGACGATAGAATCAGAATCAGAGGAACTTTGCTCGGGGAAATGGTGTAGCATGTTTTGGAGGTACACAAAATAGAGCTGGGAATGCTAATGCAGGTCAGGGAAAACCTATCAAGAGTTATAATTGTAATGGGATAGGGCATATTGCACGGAACTACACTCAGCCGAAGCGTCCACAGAATTCTGATTACTTCAAGGACAAGATGCTGTTGTGTAAGCCCAAGAGAATGGAGCAGTGCTGGATGAAGAAGAGTTACTCTTTCTGGTTGGAGAACAACCCAACACTTTTGATGCTGATGTGGATAACCAACCTGTCAGGGATTTGGCTCGGAATGAAGATAACATTTTCCAGGCAGATGAGTGTGATGCTTTTGACTCAGATGTTGATGATGAACCTACTGCTCAGTCTATCTTCATGGCCAATATGTCATCAGCTGGGCCAACAAATCTACAAGCTAGCTCATCCAATGCATCAATATTATTTGAGGTACCTGATCTAGAAAATGCTAATGTTGCTAGTAATAATGATCAGGTCGAGCATGAGATTCATAGCGAAGTACAACAGTCAACTGTTGTTGACTAAAATCATGCTGATATGGGTAATAGTAATGTTATCTCATATGAACAATATCTGACCACCAATGACGTTTCTGTTGTACCAAGTTGTGCATCTTCTGCTCCAAATACTGCATATGTGTTGATTGATAATAATGTGCACACTCCTAATGAACCGTTAGTAACTGAACTAGCCAAATATAAGGAACAAGTTTCCATATATGAACAATGTGCTAAGTTTAAACTTACTGAACGGGAACAAAGAATGGATGATCAAATGCGTATACTTATACAATATCGTAATCGAATGGAAGAAAAACTAAAACAGGAGCTACATTCCGTTAAGCTACAGCTTAACCACTCTATTAAAAGTCAAACGGTAATACAAGAAAATGTAAATACTTTACAACAGTCTTTTAAGCAAAGAGAGTCTCAACTTCTGAATAATTTTTCAAACCTGAGAAAGCTAAAGGATAAACATGAAAATAAGTTACACGCACAAGATCAATCCATTCAAACTGTTCATATGATGCTGAAACTTAAAAAGTTGTGTGAACAGTATTCAAAAATAGCCATAGGTGCGCAGAACCCATTTTACCTTTGAAAGGCCAAAGTGGCTCAACCAACACTTTATGATGGCAATGAAATTATTAATCCGGACCATGACCCTACAAATGTCCCATCATCTGAGGAAGACCTAGAGCTACCCGAGTTAGCTAGGCAGCAAATGCATGAGAAAATGAATGACCTCGTGTGTGTGGAAAAGAGGATTAAGTACATACTTCCTAATTATTCTAAAGAGAACTTCCTTGCAACTTTCACACCACAGACCCAACTAACCCCTAAACAAGTTTTTTGGTCCATAGATCTAGAAAAACGTAAGGCCGAATAGCTAAATGCAAATACCCTACCCTTGCCAATTTTACCACCTGCGACTGTGTATCCTCCAGATATACCTGTCCATCTGGTCCCCCGAACCCTTCTAACCACAAGTCAAGTAAATATTGGTCTATATGTAATTACTCAACTTTTTTGGGACTTTTAAAAGACTTGTAAGAAACGAATTACACCAACGGGAATAACTGAAGGGGAAAGGGGTTTTGAGCAAACTAAACGGTGTTACTTAACGGAAGTCATTCCATTTTTCAATCTACTCAAAGAACATTTTGACAGTGTTCAAAAATTACTTGTCACTGAAGTTAGAGCAATGAAAGCAGTTTTTGAAAATATGGAAGCGGAAGTGGACCAGAATGCTGTAGACAAAAAATGTGGGGAGATTGAACGTAGGAATCTCCTCATCATGAATGAGAATTTAATTGCTGAATGCTTGTCCAAAGATGTGTTTTATACTGCAACTGATTCTGTGTTAAATGTATCTAGATTTTCTGACATGCATGATGCACTCACTATTGCTCAAAATCGTATTGCCGACCTTGAATCTGAAAATTTTAATCTGAGAAACAAGATTCAAAATGATGATCACGACTCAATGATAAAACACTTTTCCAAACTTGAAGTTGAACACTTCAACTTACAATTAAAGTATCAAAATCTCAAAGAACGTTTTGGAAACAAAAAACCAGTGACGTCTTCGGATGCTCCTTCATTTGATTCACTGTTTGTGATCGGGAAACTAAATGAACAGATTCAAAGTCGAGGCAATACGATTCGTGAATTAAAGGAGAAAATCTCTCGCTTAACAAAGAAAAATAGTGACGCAGATCCCATTTTTGACCTTAAGGCCTTATTTTCTCAGAACAAAGATTTAACTGCAAAGCTCAATGCCCTTCACGATCTCAATGAACGCTATAGGGCAGAAAATGCAAAAGTTAAGCAGCATTATAAGGAATTGTATGATTCAATTAAAATAACGCGTGCCAAAACTACTGACCAGAACAAATCTTTGTTATCTGAAATTGAAAACCTTAAGGCTCAACTTAAAGATAATTCCAAATGTGTCACTATACCTGATAGCAAACCTAAAGTGCTGGCTCCTGGTAGATATCCTATAGATGTTGAACCAATTCCCCCTAGCTCAAGAAGAATCGGGAGTATGGGTCATATATACTATATCAAACACCTTAAGGAAAAGAAACATAGAAAAACCCTTCGTGAAAATAATAGAGGATTGCTAACGGTGGAAAGACCATTGGATACCTCTCTTGCTTCTGCTTGCCGTTACACTAAACACTCTCAAGAGCTGTTAGAATATGTAATAGGCACGTGTCCTAAAGACTTTAGCCCTCACGATAAACAGAATGCCTCTACCAATTCACTTAGAAAAAAATGAGTTTCTTTTGTAGAACCATGTAAAACCTCAACTCATAACACACCACCACAAGTTGAGCACCAGAAAATAAATTCGGACTAATGCTCCTGGAATTCCCTCTTAGCAGGAGTATAACAGTGCTTAGCAGCTATCAGGTCGAAAGCCTAAGGAGCAATACAAAGAAAGATTCGTATAAACATTTTTTTTAATTTTTTTTAAGACCTTGCAGCTAAAAGTGCCTTGAAACAAGTTAGGAATCCCACTCTAGATGAATAAGTCGGAATAAGAAATAAAAGAATCGTGTTGATTCTGTATTACTATAAAGCGTACTATGTAATTATTCGAATTTCTAATACTTTTTGAAAAACTATAACAAAATGCTTAATTTCTGTTTAATTCATGATCAATGTGTTGGTGCGTTCTGGCCCCGAGAGATTATGAGATGTTTGTGAAAGCAATCCCCTGCCACTAAAGTGTGGCGGGTTAAGCAAGTTAAGCAAGTTTGGAAGGCCATAGGGAAATTGTTTACCACTATCGGCCATCAGTGGTGACCCACTGGCAGACTATTACCTTTAGGAGATCAGTGGCCTTTAACTAGGAATACTCCACCTAAGGTCTTGCCTACAAAACAATGGAAGCCCACTGGTAGACTTCTCCCATTAGGAAGACAGTGCCCTTTAGTTAGGTTTACTACTCTTAAGAGTGACTGTTTGCCGGGATCACAGGATAACTATTTGACCCTATAGCATATAATCTTGCGTGCACTAACCAACCGGACCCCAATTGCAATTGGGGATCCAATGTATCCAAATCTCCATTTTCGCCTTTGTTCAAATGCAGGTTGTACAGATCGTTCTCTGGTATTTAGACTCAGGCTGCTCAAAACATATGACTAGAGATCGCTCACGGCTCAGGAATTTCGTGAAAAAGTTTATCGGGACTGTTCGATTCGGAAACGACCATTTTGGTGCAATTATGGGTTATGGGGATTATGTCATTGGTGACAGTGTAATTTCCAAGGTATACTATGTAGAAGGACTTGGACACAACCTTTTCTCTGTCGGTCAATTTTGTGATTCAGATCTTGAAGTTGCCTTCAGAAAGCACACATGCTTCGTCCGAGACTTAGATGGTGTCGACCTTATTAAAGGAAGTCGTGGCACGAACTTATACACCATTTCTGTTGAAGATATGATGAGGTCCTCTCCTATTTGCTTACTGTCTAAAGCCTCCAAGAACAAATCCTGGTTTATGCATCGCCACTGACAATTCCACGTAAACTTTGGCACCTCAATTGATCTTGCTCGTAAAGATCTTGTTAGAGGCTTACCTCGGTTGAAGTTTGAAAAGGATCATTTGTGTTCTGCATGCCAACTTGGAAAGAGCAGGAAAGCTACCCACAAACCCAAGATGATTAACACCATTACAGAAGTTTTACACACCCTTCACATGGATTTATGCGGACCGCTGAGAGTGCAGAGTATAAATGGGAAGAAATACATTTTGGTAATAGGGAGATGACTACTCCAGGATTACATTGGGTGTTGATGCAATTTTTGAGATTAAGGATGAGACTCTACTTTGTAATCAACCTGTTAAAACAACTTCAAGTTGGTCTCAACAAAACTGTCAGGTTCGTGCGGACTGATAATGGCACCGAATTTGTGAATAAAGCCTTAACTGATTACTATGAAAGCGTCGGCATTACCCACGAGAAGACCGTTCCGAGAACTCCTTAGCAGAATGGCGTTGTTGAACGAAGGAATCGCACTCTTGTTGAAGCTGCTCGGACAATGCTGATATTCTCTAAGGCTCCCTTGTTTCTTTGGGCAGAAGCTGTGGCTACTGCCTGTTACACCCAAAACCGATCCCTTATACATACTCTTCACAACAAAACCCCATATGAACTAGTGCATGACAAGAAACCGGATCTCTCTTTCCTATGTATATTTGGGGCTCTCTGCTACCCAACAAACGACAGCGAAGATCTTGGCAAATTAAAAGCTAAAGCAGACATTGGGTTCTTTGTTGGTTACGCACCAAATAAGAAGGGTTACATAATCTACAACAAAAGGACCCGACAAATCATGGAAACTATTCACGTTACATTCGATGAGCTGACTGAGCAAACGGATCCTGTACACTCCAGTCCAGGACCCGCACCTAACCTTTTGACGCTTGGACCTATCAGTTCAGGGCTCGTACCAAATCATCCTCCTGCAGCACCTTATGTACCTCCTACCAATAATGAACTGGAGATGTTGTTCCAACCTATGTTTGATGAATATTTTGAGTCTTCCATGGTTGATCGTCTGGTACCCCCTGCTCTTGCAGCTCAAGCTCCAGTCAACCTTACCGGTCCATCAGTATCCATCCCCATTGATCAAGAGGCACCATCGGGAAGTCATTCACCATCATCTTCGGATCATCAATCCTCATCAGTACATCAAGGTGTTGCAGCTGAGCATTTGTTTGAAGTAAATCCTTTTGCTGCAGCTGATCCTGAACCATTTGTTAATATGTTCGCCCCAGATCATAACTCTGAAGCATCATCTTCTGGGGTAATCGCGAGAACTGAATCCAACCAAACCACTCAGCCTCATGAACATCTCCGAAAATGGACCGCCTCTCATCCTATTGATAATATTATTGGGAACCCTTCTCGACCGGTATCCACTCAGAAGCAGCTTGCTACAGATGCTTTGTGGTGCTTCTACAATTCAGTACTGTCCAAAGTCGAACCAAAAAACTTCAAATCTGCTGTTACTGAAGACTGCTGGTTTCAAGCCATGCAAGATGAAATCCATGAATTTGATCGACTAGACGTATGGGAATTAGTGCCACCTCCAGACTGTGCAATGATTATTGCTCTCAAGTGGATTTATAAGGTGAAACTTGACGAGTATGGTGACGTGTTGAAAAACAAGGCACGTCTTGTAGCGAAAGGATATCGTCAAGAAGAAGGTCTTGATTTTGAAGAATCCTTTTTCTTGGGCTTACAAATTTCTCAGAATCCTAGAGGCATTTTCATAAATCAATCTAAATACGCTAATGAGATTTTAAAGTTGTTTCAAAGTTGAAAGCTCTTAAGAAACCGTTTCGCAAGCTCTTACATGATCAAGGTAATCTCCATGACCGGGTTAA
>BQNB010001091.1:60786-73286 GCA_026074375.1 Tanacetum coccineum
GCTCAAATCTCAATAATCATTTCCTTGTCACTCAAAAGTGAACGAAATGAACTTAACCAATTTTACCACTATTCCAATCTCATTGAGATGATCACACTCAGTGGATTGATTACCAATACCTCACATAACCCACATAAACTCATATAAACACACATAATCACATACACTATATATTGCAACAGGCACATATGTCAATACTAACGGTTTAACTAACCTGCTCAAATCATGGTTGTCACATGCTGCAACAACGTTCAACATTCCAGATCGAAGCATATAGACATCAGATTTCACTTTATCAAGGAGCATGTTGAGAATGAGGTGATCGAACTTTACTTTGTCAATACGGAGTATCAACTGGCGGACATCTTCACTAAAGCTCTTGGCCGAGAAAGAATTGAATTTCTGATCAACAAGCTGGGAATGCGGAGTTTTACGCCCGAGACTCTGAAACAATTGGCAGATGAAGTTGATGAATAGTGGTGGTACCTATTCACATATCCTGTATGATATGTATATACATAAAACCATAAAAACCAAAAAGATTTTTCATTTTTAGAAAACTTTTATAAAAACAAAATACAAAAATATAAAATCTATAAAACCAAAGAAAAAATTAAAAAATGAAAAAATATAAAAAGAGGTAATAAAGGCATGTCTTCTGAAAATCGATAACATTTACGGTCTTAGAAATGTCATTCAATAATGATACGAGGCTGTAAATGAAGTTCGAGCAGAAGTTACAAATGTTTTCAAAACATGCCAAATGGCTTGCTATTATTTCAGATAGTAACCCGGACATCATTTTAAAGGCAAGTATTCCGTCAAAAAGGAAACTTGACCTCTCAACGGGAATTTATTCTCGGGCATGGTCTACTTTATGACCATGCAAAGGCTTGTGATTACTTTGCATCACAACCCGTGCTTCCTATATTTTTCATAAGTGTACCGTCTTGCGACTTATTGTGTTAAAATAAGAAAATCTTATATTTTTGTGTTTGTTGTTTTTCACAAACAAAACCTTGCTTCATAGAAAATTCTTATTCAAGACATTCGTCATCTCAACAACGACTACAACTCTTTAAATAGAAAACGGGTCAGTGTTTGAGGGGGAGCAAATGTCAAATATCTTCTTCATAATAAAATGTGCTTAAAGGGAAAAGGCTTTTTAAACAATAACGAAATAAATTTCTTTAAGGAAAGTTAATTAAGTTTAGCTTATGTGTGCCTTAATTGCTATGTGTTTATGTGTTTAGGGACTACTTTGCAAAATTAAGTCTATAGGTATGATAGTATAAAACATTAGGGACTATTTGTGCTATTTGTTTATCTTGTATATGCCTTATAAAACTTTGCTATGCAAAATAAAAGGGTATCGAAACTAGAAGGGCTAAATGTGTCAAAAACAAAAATTGTTTTATATCATTCCACCCAACCCGTCCTTTTACACACACAAACACACACTAAACTTAAAATTTTTTCTCCCTTTCACTCGTTCGATCGCCAACCTTCATTGCATCATTTCGAGTTGTTTTCAAGCATAAGGTATAATTAAAATCTCGTTCTACTCCTCCTAAACAACTCATAACTCGAAGTAATTAAGATTTCATTCAGATTTGAGCTCGAAAACCCTAATTCTCAAATTAGGGTTCATCAAATTCAAAGATGTATAAATCTTCAAATTAACTGAGGGGTTATGATCGCGTTGGAGTGTAGAACACACACAAACACACACTTAACTTAAATGTTTTCCTCCCTCTTACTCGATCGATTGCCAATCCTCATTCCATCATCTCAATTTGTTTTCAAGCCTACGGTATAATAAGAAATGTGTTCTCCAACACCTAATCTACTCATGTCTAAAAGGAATTGGTATTTCATCCAAGTTTGAACTCGAAATCCCTAATTCACCAATTAAGGTTCTTGAAAATTCAAAGTGGTTAAAACACCAAATTGATTGAGGGATTTTGTAGCTTTAGGTGTTCCTAGCACTTGTTTAAAATAGTTTTAATTATAATCATCATTTGCTTATGTTCTTGTTAATCTTAGATGCGAAAATTTAGGTTTTTGAGTTTCAATGTAAGTTGTTAAAGGTTTTTGTGTGGGAATGTTATTATAAGACTTCTTGATTATGTTTGAATGATCGTTTCGAACAATTACTTGTGATTCATTGAGTGTTCATGCTTAAGTTGATTTACATCGTTCGTTTTTGCTCATACTTGTTGTGTTTTGCTTAAATGTTGCTAGTTTAGTGCCTCAATAATACGTTTAACTCATTGAATGCTAAAAGAACATATGTGAGGGTATACACTGACTTGTATGTCAAATGATAAAAATGAACCGAACAACCCCCTCTCATTGGAACCGAACAACTCATTGAATGAAGGAACCGAACAACTTTTTGATAGTAGGAACTGAACAACCTTGTAGGTAGTAGGAACCGAACAACCTTGTAGGTAGAAGGAACCGAACAACCTTGTAGGTAGTAGGAACCGAACAACCTTGTAGGTAGAAGGAACCGAACAACTTTTGTAATAGGAACCGAATAACTAAGGTCTAGTAGGAACCGAACAATTAGTTCATTAAGGAACCGAACAACTAGTTTAAAAGACCCAAAACACTTAAGATCAAATTGTCATTTTAAAAGGCGAATTAACAATCTTAACTAGGGAGATAATTCAAATTGATTAATTATTCACTTCACCAAGTTAAGTTAGCTTAAGTTGTCATTTCAAAATGAATAGATCTTAATAAGTGCAAAAAGTCTTAAAGTTCCTAAAACATCGTTCTCATCATGAATCCACTTCACATGCTCACTAAATATGTCTCTATAGTACATTGTATAACATTGATTGTACATAAACTGTATTGATAGAATCATGAACACTACAAAAGAACAACAAAAGGAGTTGGATGATGCTCTTGTCGCACCTGAAAACTGCCTCAAAATAGGGAAAATCAATCTCCGACTAAGCTCAAATCTCAAATCCAAGGAACCTACTATTCAAGTGGTGTTAGATGCTCTCAAACTCACTCCATTCTACAATGCATTTAAGATCTTTGCTGATGTTTCGTAGATACATATGCAAGAATTCTGGGGCACTGTCACCAGACATCACTCGTCACTTCATTTCAAGTTGGATAGCAAAAGTCACACAGTTAATGATGGCAACTTCAGAGATATGCTTAAAATTTGCCCCAAACTCCCTGGTCAGAAATTTGAAGAACTTCCACTTGAAGAGGATATTCTATCTTTTATCAGAGATCTTGGACACACTGGTGAAATCAAGTTTTTATCTGATGTCAATGTCAACCATATGCATCAACCTTGGAGATCATTTGTTGCCATAATCAACAAGTATCTAAGTGGAAAGACTACTACTCTGGAAAGTCTTCGCCTCTCACATGCTCAAATTCTTTGGGGCATGTATTACAACAAGCAGGTTGACTATATCTATCTACTGCGGGAAGACTTGGTATTTCAAGTGGAGAACAAGAATTCTAAAAAGACCAATGACATGTATTATCCACGTTTCACCAAAGTCATTGTTGACTACTTCATGGCAAAGGATCAAGCAATTCCAAGGAGAAACAAGATGTTTTGGCATTATGCCAGGGATGACTTCATGTTCACCACCATAAGAGTCATTTCAAAACATAAGGACACACAAGAATAACGTGCTATTCTCCCTCAGCACTTGACCAATCAAGCCATGTTGGAGTCCGAAGCTTTCAAGACTTACCGTGCTTATGCTACTGGTGAAAAGGCTCCCAAGTCAAAAGCTACAAAGAAAAAGACTGACTCTGAATCATCTCCAAAGACAAAGCCTTCTCAAGCTTCCAAAGGTAAAAGAATCAAAACTTCAGCTAAGGGAGATAAGCCTTCTACAACAAAGTCAAAAGGTTTAACAGTGCTATCTGAAGTTGCATTATCTGAAGTAGAACAAATGAAGTTGGCAACCAAACGAAGCTTGACAGAATTCCACGTCTCTCATGCAAGTTGCTCAGGTGATGGAGTTGACTTACAGTCAAAGGTTCCCGATGAGAAACAACAAACCGGATCTGGTATAAATGAAGGAGTTGGTGACAAACCAGAGGTTCCCGATGTACCCGAATACAGATCAGAGAGTGAAGAAGAATCCTGGACATTCAGTCAAGGAGAGGAAGAAGATGAAGATGATGATGAGCATAACAATGAGGAAGAAGATGAGGAGCATGACAGTGATGATGACAATGATGATAATGATGATGAAGATGATGATCAAGAGAATGACAGCCAAAGAACTAAATCAGATGATGAAGGAGATGATTTTGTTCACCTAAACTTGTCAACATACATAGCAGATGATCAAGAAAAAGAAAAAGAAGAAGAAAAAGCAGATGATGATGATGATGATGACGTGATCTCTGATCAGAAAGTTTCAACACCACCTGATTATGAACTCACAGAGGAAGATGAAAATCATAAGGATGATGATACTATAGGAGAGGATCAAGAAGATGAAGAAAATAGGGAACTATACAGAGACTTGAATCTTAACTTGGATAGACAAGATGCTAAAATGATGGATGCTCAAAGTAATCAAGAAATGGAAGAAGCTCACGTGACTCTAACTACTGAACCTCCAGTAGTGCAACAACAAAGCTCCTCTGTTTCATCAGATTTGGTGGCTAAATTCATTAATCCCTCTTCGGATACAGGTATCGACTCTATTTTAAATCCAAATGCAGCAGTTTCCGTCACACCTTCCTCTGCCACTATCATCCCTCAAACACCCATTCCAATCATCCAACCTCAACAACAAACACATGATTCCACAACAACAACAACAATTCCAACAACAACTATGCCAGAGATCCCAAACTTTGCATCCCTATTCGGCTTTGAATGCAGGGTATCCTCATTAGAGTCTGACCTGTCTAAACTCAAACAAACTAATCAATTTGCTGAAGCGTTATCATCTATTCTGGGCATTGTTGACAAATACCTTGAGACTAAGGTAAAAGATACGGTAGATGTGGCTGTTCAGTTGAAATCAGACAAGCTAAGAGAAGAAGCTCAGGCAGAGAATCAAGACTTTCTTAACTCACTTGACTCCAACATAAAAAGAATAATCAAGGAGCAAGTCAAAACTCGAACCTCCAAGATTAAGACAAAAGTTAAGAAATATGTTACCGAAACTCTGGAAGCTAAAGTATTGGTTAGATCAACCAATCAACCTCAGACGTCGTACGCAGTAGCCTCTTCGCTCTCAGAACTCGAGTTAAAAAAGATTCTCATGGATAAAATAGAGGAAAAGAACTCTATTGATAGATCCGATGTTTAGAAGAATCTTTACAGAGCGTTACTCAAAGCATATAACTCTGATAAAGACCTTCTCTCCTCATATGGTGAGGTTGTGATTCTAAAGCGAGGACGTGATGATCAAGATAAAGATGAAGAACCCTCCGCTGGATCAAACTGAGGGTCGAAGCGACAAAGATCAGGCAAGGAAGAGTCATCAAAAGAAGCAACTCAAAAGAAGTCAAAGTCTACAGGTTCTTCCAAAGGTATGACCAAATCTCCACCAAAATCATCAGGCAAGTCTGTTCAAGAAGAGGAGCATGATCCAAGGGTTGATGATCTGGAAGAACCATTTCATCAAGAGTTCGATACATGAAATGATGATGTATCTCCTGTCAGAGAGGCAAAAAATGTTGACAAACAATTGTGGAATCCATCTGGCTCTCGAACTCCTGATTAAGAATGGAACGAAACAAAGACGGTTGACGACCAACCTCCTCAACAGTGGATGACTAAGTTGGCATAAGCTTCAAGCACAACATCCTCATTTAATGAGTTTCTGGCTACTCCCATCGATGTCTTTGCTTTTATAATGAATCGGCTCAACATTCAACATCTAACTCAAGATCTGTTGACCGGTCCAATATATGATCTCATTAATGGCACGTGCAAGAGTGTTGTAGAGTTAGAATACCATCTGGAAGAAGTATTCAAAGCTACCAATGATCAGTTAGATTGGCATAATCCTGAAGGAAGACCGTATCCCCATGATCTGAGCAAGCCACTTCCTTTAATTCCGGATGCACGAGGTTGTCAAATCATCCCTTATGATCACTTCATCAACAATGATCTCGAATATCTAAAAGGAGGAAGCTTAAGTCGTAAATACACAACTTCAATTACCAAGACAAAGGTTGCTGATTACGGTCATATTAAATGGATTGAAGACAAGATTCCTAGAAGTACATGGAGTAAGGCATAAATCGTCTACGACAAACACGCCTACTGGGGAACATATCACTAGGGACTAAAACGTCAGAGATTCTATTGATATGCTACCAACATGGAAACTTCGAAAGACGTCTATTCAAAACACAAGATTATTGTTGTTACAAGTCTAAAGATCATGGAATTCTTTGCTTACAAACATTTGGAAGAGATCACAGTTCGAAGAAAAGATGATAAGCTCTACAAGTTTCGAGAAGGCGACTTCAAAAGACTTCGTCGCGAAGATATTGAAGATATGTTACTTCTTCTTGTTCAGGGAAAGCTGACGAATCTTCATGTAGATGAACGGTTTGCACTTAATGTGGATTTTAGAATGTATACACGACGCATTGTAATTCAAGAACGTGTGGAGGATTTACAACTGGTAGTTGAAAGCTATCAGAAGAAGATAAACCTCACAAAACCTGACACTTACCATTCAGACATCAGTAAAAAGACTCCATACACTGCTTACCGTGATATCCAAGGCATTATCTATCAAGATGACATGGACATAAATCATTTGATGTGCACCGATGAACTTCACAAGTTCAGCGACGGCACACTCAACCATGTTCGCACCTCTCTCAATGATATTGCTACTGGGATTCAAATGGAGTATTTGCCGAAGAGAAAATGGACCAAACAAGACAAGCAGAGAGCCCGGGTGATGATTAAAGCCATTGACAAGAAACTCAAATACAGGAGGTTGATGCGAAGTCTTGAAAAGTTTGTTGGTGGAAGACCTTACAAAGGAGACCTTCGGCTACTACAAAGGACCATATGATTCTATCATATGATGTCCTTATCATTCAGGTCAAATCTGGTAAATAATATAACTTGTGAATATATTAATATGTAGTGTAGACTTATGGTGATAATAAGGAGTGCTCGAGTATAAAATTTTCAAGAATTTCTTAGTAAATTCAAAAAATTTCAAATTATTGTACTCAGCACTATCTTATATACCCTCATAAATTGAGGGGGAGCATTAAAATGTTCCTCATAGATAGTATATAACAATTTTTCCCTGAAAGGTTAATCAATTGATATCCAAAATATCAAGGGATTAACATTTTGGATAAGGGGAGAAAATGTGATTAACCTGGATCTAACTTGTATTGAAAGATGTGATCAAATAAAATGGACTTAATGCACTCCACACCTAGCATGTACTACGATTACGATGCACATGTTAAGGGGGAGCTTTTAGTGATAATGAAAAACTCTCAAAGTGTAAACCTTTTGATATTTATATCAAACACTTTGATTGAACTTTTCAATGATTTTGGTTCTGATCGTGATGGAATACTCAAAAGACCGACCATGTACTTTAATTTATGGAGATATAAGGTGGTTAGGCATAGGTATTCAAATCCCATGATCCAACCAGAACCGGAGGGATCTACCCAGGGATATCCACTAGTTAGTGTAGAAGTCCTTAGGTATGATAAAAGGAGTAAAGTGAGATTAAGGGAAGAATGCAGACTGAGATGGAGCTAACACTGGAACAAACCCAACAAGGTGTTAGTTATGAAGTCTCGGTAAGCATTGAAGGGGTTGAAGAATGAAAAAGAAATGTAAAGATAAAGGGTGAAAAGAAAGAAGCCCTCCATACACTTAGGCAGAAACCGGGTCAATACATAAACTGTCATTATATTGCGGAAGCTAATTAAATAACTAATTAATACCTTCTTTTATTCTTTGATTTTCTTTGACTTTTTCAATGCTATTTCATGGAATCTCTTCCAGCTTTTAATTCTTCCATATGTAGAATACCAAAGTGTCATATTAATCCCTTGTTGTTTCATTCGTCTTCATTTATGCATATGTAATTTTGTAATCATCAAATCTGAGATCCCAACAATCTTCCCCTATTTGATATTACAAAACAATCTTCATGAATGAAACAATCTTCAAAGCTTCCCCTTGAAATAAGATCTTCTTGTACATGTCACCACTTTAAAATAAGCTGCAAACCATATAGTCTTCTTCCCCTTTTTGTAATCATTAAATAGGGGTCATCTGTAGATAAGCAACTTGTGAACACTTCCCCTTAAGTGGTACATGTAGATGGTTAAACATGTTAACAATAAGCTTCCCCTGAAAGTATGCTAACCATCTCTTGAATCTCGAAATCAGTTGGCTTCAAATAGGAATTATTAATGAAAATCATCTAAGTGCAATAACATCATCCTCTCTTATGTGACTGTTGCCTCAGTCGGCGATCTACTTGCAATCCTTGTTTGTACGTAACAAAAAGGTTACCCTTGTCACATAATTGATTAAAAAGCCATTGCATCAAATGTGTTCGTGTTGTCCCATATCTGACAAAGCTAGAAGAATTAACCATAAGCCCAGCAAACTTAACCGAGTAATGCTAGCAGAATTAACATTCAAACCAAATAGCAACACTTTTTCTGTCCCAAAGCTGTCACTAAACTGTCGCTAAAGTGTCACTATTTAGATACTCCTTCCTCCCAAATCAGTTAGTGACATAATTTTCTGTCGCTATTCTGTTACTAAGTCGGTTCTAATCCAGCAATATTAAGAATGGACGAGCAGTTTAATCAATATCTAACTAGTAATAAGTCTAAACTCGCTGCAATACAAATTGATTAAAGAAACAACAGTATTAAAGTAACCATCAAGCAAACATGTCTAATACACATCTTCTCCGAAACAATATCAATATCAGATCCACAATCAATGAACATCAATCGCACCATCATTAGACCCATATTGATCACACCTGCTGTTTCTTCCTAAACACCATACAGCCATGAACAATCCTCCATTTAAAAAACAATACCACCTGCTGTCACTCATTTATCATCTTCAACTTCATGAATTAGAGTTTTTAAATCCTGCTCTCTATGAACATAACCATGAATACACAGCCATCATCGACATGACAGAAACAAATAAAACATAATAAACGTTCCATTTTATTAGGGTTTAACAACAACCCTAATCCCATCGAATTAAACAAGCAGCTTCCTTTAAAGACCCAAACAACCCTGTGCTCCTTCATGTTATATGCCCCATACAAAAAATCTAGGGTTCTCATTAAAAGTTTTGTAAAAAAACCCTAATAATCACAGATTACTTTAAAATCACGTCACAAAAACATAAAGCTTCGGAACACTTTTCTTCAAGATTCGACAACAAAAAATACTTTGTAACCTTTTGGCTTGTATTCCTTGAAATCGAAAATTCAAACACCTCAAAAGACACCAACGAATTCTGTTAGGGTTTTAGTAACCCTAAATCTTGTAAGCCATAAACACGACTTAACAATTCATGTGTCAATCACAAATACACAAAACGCACTTCTTTAGGGCAACGAGCAACACTAAAAATTCTTGAAGCTACAATTCTATACCCAGACACAATCTTTTTCCATTCTCTCATAAACACGAACACTATACATTCACACGTGGAATTTCAATATCATTACTTTAAGCAGATCCATCAACAAACATAAATTCACAAAGACTGCTGCTTGTGAATACACCATAATCCAAAACACAAAATCTCTTCTCTTTCTAATAATAGTGCCAACAAGACATACTTATTGTATCTCAGCTAGGGTTCATCGTTGATCCCGGATCAACTCACCATAGCCAGTAACAATAATAATGATGATTGATCCCAGATCAATACTAATCATTATTACCAGATGAAATAAAATAGCTTATGAACAAAAATCAAATCAAGTAGAGACATATATTATCGAACCAAATCTTTTTCAGAATTAGGGTTTGCTGGAAAACCCTAATGTCAACACATCAGATCTTGTGGCCTTCAAAAACAAGCAACACGTCACATCAAAACCTTGAGATCCTAGATATCACGAGCCACCAGGCTCTGATACCAACTGTTAAGATCTTTAGCCCATCTAGGATTAGTTTTACGAATAACATTAATACGCAGCGGATATTTTAAACTAAGAAACAATTAATGCTATGCATACAAGGGTTTTCTTTTCATATTAAACTATTATACTATTCGACTTTAATAAGTCGACTATGCTATCTAGATAACTAACTACTAATAAGCTAACTATTAGACTCTCATTGGAGAGATCTAACTATGATGGATGATGAAACTATTCACCCTAATACCCTTTATATAGAGGGATATTAAGGCTTACAAAGGAAGCTAATTAATTATATTAGGAAGCTAATTAAAACTAATTAAAACCTTCCTTTATCTTTGATATTCTTTGACATCTTTAGCCCATCTAGGATTAGTTTTACGAATAACATTAATAAGCGGAATAAACAAGAACAATAATGCTATTCAACAAGGTTTTCTTTATTCATACTAATAAACTATAAACTATTCGACTTTAATCAGTCGACTATGCTATCTAGATAACTAACTACTAATAAGCTAACTATTAGACTCTCATTGGAGAGATCTAACTATGATGGATGATGAAACTATTCACCCTAATACCCTTTATATAGAGGAATATTAAGGCTTACAAAGGAAGCTAATTAATTATATTAGGAAGCTAATTAAAACTAATTAAAACCTTCCTTTATCTTTGATATTCTTTGACTTTTCAATGCCTATCTTCATGGAAATCTTCCAGCTTTTAATTCTTCCATATGTAGAATACCAAAGTGTCATATTAATCCCTTGTTGTTTCATTCGTCTTCATTTATGCATATGTAATTTTGTAATCATCAAATCTGAGATCCCAACAGTTAGGCATAGGTATTCAAATCCCATGATCTAACCAGAACCAGAGGGATCTACCCAGGGATATCCACTAGCTAGTGTAGAAGTCCTTAGGTATGATAAAAGGAGTAAAGTGAGATTAAAGGAAGAATGCAGACTGAGATGGAGCTAACACTGGAACAAACCCAACAAGGTGTTAGTTATGAAGTATCGGTAAGCATTGAAAGGGTTGAAGAATGAAAAAGAAATGTAAAGATAAAGGGTGAAAAGAAGAAGCCCTCCATACACTTAGGCAGAAACCGGGTCAATACATAAACTGTCGGAAACACTAAGATGTTGTCTGACATTGAAGACAGTCATGGACCCAGTGACGCTATGCACAACCCTTCCCAGCCACTCAAAGTCGGAAAGACTTTGTTTCAAAACTCACGGAGATTCACACATTTCTATCAACTCTCTCACTCTGAGTTAGTTGATATTGAAAAGGTGGCACTCAGCTCCAGCCTCCAATCACTAAAATCAAAGTGCACTATTGAGTCTAGAGCCAAAAGAGATCATCCATAAATCTCATTAGGACACTTGTCAAAATTATGCTTGCTATCTCACACAATGTGAATAACGAGAAAATATAAAGAGTCCTACGCATTATCCTTGTGATTTTGCCAGAACATCCGAGTGATACTTAAGTATTCACCATGAAGATGGAAATCCTGCTTGAGCCAACATCAAACAAGCTCATGGTAGGTGACTTGTGCGATTCTATACGAATCAAACTTGTGACAACTGGAAAGAAATGATGGTGCGATTCTATAAGAATCAAACTTGTTCCAGGTTATGAACTTGATTTTGATGATGAATCTTTGAAATGATCAACACTTTCGACGTGTCACAAAAACCACTTTAGCAAGTGACACGTCGATTGATTTTCAAATCAATTTTTCTATTCAATCAGTGAGATAGTAACTCACTGGTTCACTCTTATCGTGCTGTCTGCTTTGAGACGTTCCGGTAATGAGAACATGCTGAGTTTGATGAATCTAATACAAATGTGTTAGAATGATTCTATACTTCAGCTGGAAATCCTGTCAAGGAGATTCTTCTTAAATTGAATCTACCTGATCACAGGTCGATCCTCACGGATTCGAAGGTTACTCCAACCAAACACGGGCGAATGACAAAGCCATATTCGTCCCCCTGCTTTATTGCTAACTGTTTTAATGCAGGATACTTAAAGATGGTGGTGAAGGTACCTGATTCCAGCTGACTCACAAGATTCATAGCCACATGCTCATACCAGACCGACAAACATAAAGACATCATGAAAGCTCAAGTACATGTTTCAAGACTTCCGCTACTCTGATACCGTACGTCTTTCTTGAAGTGACAAAGTATTAAAGTCAAAGAATTTCAAAGAAGTTTCCGTCACTCTGATACCGAACGTCTTTCTCGAAGTGACGAAGTGTTAAAGTTAAAGAATTTCAAGAAAGATGCAACATTAAAGCTTTTCAAGTCAATAAATCAAGAAAGGTATGAGCATGTC
>BQNB010001091.1:80786-121374 GCA_026074375.1 Tanacetum coccineum
GTACCACCTGCAACTCCTACCATGAACCCAAAGGGCCTTGTCGCACATGCTTTACCTGTAACCGCCCGGGTTATTTGGTAAAAGATTTTAGAGGTGTGCCGAGGAATGTGAATCCTGTCAATGCTAAAAACCCAATTGTTAGAGCATGTTATGAGTGTGGTAGTACCGACCATGTCAGGTCAGCTTGCCCTAGATTGAATAGAGCACATAGAAAACCGAAAGTAAAATCGGTTCCATATCAAATTGTACTATTACGGGGGTCAGGGTTGTGGAAAACCAAAGGAACCAGGTAGGGGTAGGCAATTCATGTGGAGTAGAGGAAGATCTCCAGGATCGAACATTTGTTACCGGTACGTTTACTTTGAACAATATGTTTCCACTACCTTATTTGACTCTGGTGACCGAATTATAGTTTTGTTTCTACTTCTTTTATATTCTCTGTTTGGTTAGAGCCAGCGACTTAGGTTTTAGATATGAGATTGAGATAGTAGCGGGCAGCTGTAGAGATTTTGATAAGGTTATTAAGGAGTTGTTAACTAGAAATCGTAGGGTCGTGTTTTTGACTCAATTTGATATCCTTTTGGGCATGGAAGTTTGATAGATTATAGGTATGGGATGGTTGTCTATTATAAGGCTTTGAAATAATCTTTCCATGAGCAGGTAGTGAGGATACACTACCAGATAGCAAGTGGCTTAGAGTAGTAGGAGAGAGATCGGAAAGAGGGACAAGGCGAGATTGTTGAAGGAGTGTGCTAAGGTAGTGATAAGAAACACGAAGAGATTGTTGTGGTTAGAGATTTTCTGAGGTATTCCCGGAGGATTTCTTATTTGGATTACGCCTATTTTGGGAAATTGAGTTTCGAATGAGTTAATCCCTGGAGTCGAAGGTAGCAAAGTCTCCCTATCATTTGACACCTTCTGAAATGGAGGAGTTGTCGGGACTACTCAAGGAACTCCAAGACAAAGGTTTCATTTGACCAAGTTCATCGCCTTGGGGAGCTCCAGTGTTGTTTGTCAAGAAAAATGATGGTTCTTTTAGGATATGCATTGATTATAGAGAATTGTAAACAGTTGATGTTAAGAATCGTTATCACACCTCCTAGAATGTTGATCTATTTGATCAACTACAAGGTCATAGTTTTTCTCGAAGATTGATATTTAGGTCTTGGATACCATAGCTGAGAGTGCCTTGAGGATCACATACAAGAATGCGTTAGAAACTCGTTATGGACTTGTCGTAGTTCACTACAATGCCTTTTGTTGACTAATGCCACCATTATATTTATGGCATTTGATGAATAGGAGTTTGTAGGCGTATTGATAAGTTTGTGATAGTGTTTATAGACGGTATCTTAATCTACTCTAAGACTCAGAGGGAGCATGTAGAACACTTAAGGTTGTCTTGGAACTGCTTAAAAGGAGAAACTGTATGCTCTAAGTTTTCAAGTGTGAATTCTGGTTAAGAGAAGTGCAGTTTCTTGGGCATGTGATAAATGGTAATGGAATTCATGTGGACCCTAGTAAGATTGAAGCTGTTAAGAATTGGAAAGCCCTTAGAACTCTGACTAAGGTTTATTTATTCTTAGGATTGGCTGGGTATTACCATAGGTTCATGACGATACTTCTCTAGTTAGCTAAGTCTTCAGTACTATCTTGACTCAGGAAGAGTTAGCTTTCAATTTAGGGCGAGGAACAAGATATTGGCCATTTCAGAACCTTGAGGTAAGTTGTGTAATGCGCCTGTTGTAGCTCTCCCTAATGGACCAGAAGACTTTGTGGTATATTGTGATGCGTCCGGGATAGGACTAGGCTATGTGTTAATGCAAAGAGGTAAAGTGATAGCCTATGCGTCTAGGTAGTTAAAAATTCATGAGAAGAATTATACTATACATGATTTAGAGTTGGGTGCGGTTGTGTTTGCGCTTAAGATCTGGAGACATTATCTATATGGGACAAAGAGTGTCATCTATACGAACCATAAGAGTCTTCAGCATATCTTTCATCAGAAATAGTAGAATATGCGACAGCGTCGCTGGATAGAGTTGTGTAGTAATTATGACTATGAAATTCGCTACCATCCTGGTAAGGCGAATGTGGTGGCTGATGTCCTAAGTAGGAAGGAAAGAGTAAAGCCTAAGAGATTTAGAGCTATGAATATGATCCTTCAGTCGAGTATCAAGATTTGGAATATGGCGGCTCAGAAGGAGGCTATGGATGAGTTTGGAGTATTACAGAAAGGTTTAGATGAGATGATAAAACAGAAAAGTAATGGAACTTTGTACTACCTGGATCGAATATGGGTACCTTTAAAGGGTGAGGTAAGAACCCTGATAATGGATGAAGCCTATAAGTTAAAGTACTATGTACACCCAGGAGCTGATAAGATGTATTATGATTTGAAAGATAGGTATTGGTGGCATGGAACGAAAAAGGATATATCTGAGTATGTTAGTAAGTGTTTAGTTGGTTTGAAGGTTAAGGCTGAGCATCAAAGGACATCTGGCTGCTCAGAACCTTAGTTTTCGTATGGATATGGGAAAGGGACTAGTTATGGATGTTGTGATAAGTTGCTTAAGGGACTAGTAGTGGGCATGACCACTATCTGCGTCTTATGGACCGATTGGACTAAGTCTGCTCATTTTCTACCTATGCGTGAGGATTAAAGATGGAAAGGTTGGCTAGATTGTATTTGAATGAGATAGTTGCTAGACATGGTGTGTCGATCTCGATTATATCAGATTGTGATAGTCATTTCACATCGAGGTTTTGGCAGTCAATGCAAGAGGCATTAGGGACTCGTTTAGACATGAGTATGGCTTATCACCCTCAGACCGATGGTCAGAGTGAGCGTACTATTCAAACTTTAGAAGACATTCTTAGAGCGTGCATCCTAGACTTAAGGGAAGTTGGGATGTTCATCTTTCGTTGGTTGAGTTTTCGTATAACAATAGTTATCATTCTAGTGTGAGATGTGCTCCGTTTAAGGTATTGTATGGGTATTTTTTTTGTTTTTTAGTTTTTTTTTATTTTTTTGACTGAAAGTGTTTTCATTTGATTGCCAATTATGTGGGCTGAGGTTGGAGAAGTTCAGTTGATAGGACCTAAGTTAGTGCAAGAGACTACTGAGAAGATCTCGCAGATTAAGGATAGACTTAAAGATATGCGTGATCGTCAAAATAGTTATGCTGATAAGAGGAGGAAGCCTCTAGAGTTTAGTGCAGGTGACTATGTCTTGCTCAAAGTGTCGCCTTGGAAAGGTGTGGTACGCTTTGGGAAGAAAAGGAAGTTAGCACCTAGGTTTGTTGGACTGTTTGAGATTATTGAGAAAGTAGGCCCTGTGGCCTATCGGTTAGATTTGCTTAAGGAATTAAGTGGTGTTCATGACACGTTCCACGTGTCGAACCTTAAGAAGCGTTTGGTTGATCCAACACTGAAAGTGAATTTGGATGAAATTCGAGTTGATGTTAAGTTAAATTTTGTGGAAATGCTTGTGGAAATTTTGGAAAGAGAGTTTAAGAAGTTGAAGCGTAGTAGGATTGCCATCGTCAAGGCTCGGTGGAATTCAAAACGTGGCCTTGAATTCACGTAGAAACTTAAAGATCAGATGCAATTGAAGTACCCGCATTTGTTTAGTGATGTTAGTAGTTGAATTTCGAGGATAAAATTCTTTTAAGGGGGGTAGAATGTAACCTTTGCCCTTTTTGTGTTCTGAATATTTTATTTATAGTCCTTTGACTATTTGAATGTTGTCAATTTATTCAGATTCTGTACCGTGTTGATGGTGGGGATTTTATGAGACATATGATGATTTGAGGTTTATTGTGATTAATAATCCCTTTTGGAAGGTATTATTGTGTTATGTGTATTCCGGGTGGTTTGACCCGTGAATTTTGAGAAATGCCGAAAAACGAGTCCGATACGTCCGTTAATGTCCAAATTAACTTTGGGGTAAATTTTACGGTTGAGTTTTATGAGTATTTAAGTAATCCCGACACGAAAAGAAAGGCCCAAGACCCCATGGGATACCATAGCCGGTCAAAAGAAGACCAGGGAGACAAGGTGACTTAATTTTAGCTAACCTTGTCCAAATTGTTACAATAAGATGCTTTCCTTATCCTATGTTTTTAAACCATAGTTTCATTTTCAAATCAAAAATATCCTTTCCATTCACTTTGTGTTCATCCCGTACCTACAACACCACACCACTCTCATTAATTTTTGATGTTTTTGATTCAAAGAAAACATGACGACATAATTTATTTGGGGTTGATTCTGTGTTTGGTTATTCATTTATTAACCCAAAAAAAACAAACGGGGGATTTGGGTTGGTCGCGTTCGTGTGAATATCTATAAATTTAAAGATTTCTTGTACAGTTTTCAAATTTAAATGTGTGGTTGTCCTTTTGGGTTTATTTTGATGCATAGATGTTAGTTGTACAAGTTGATCGTTGTGAAAAATCGATTTTTGAAAGCGAAATGAATAAAAAAGGGTGGTGTTTGGTTCGTGAATAGTAAAAAGGAAAAAGAGGGTTTTTGTAGTTTTGATGTTGTGGTCATGATGGTTGAATAATATATGATGCTAGAATACTTATTTTTGATAGTAGCTTGTACGGATTATTCGAGCTTATTTTTAAGCTATTTTTTTGGCTTATTTGGGCTTATAGGCCACGAATGGATTCCCAAAATCACTAGGGAAAAAGTGGATTTTGTTCTATTTTTGTGTTTATGCGGTATGTTGTGGATTTTTTTTAGGCTTTTAATTAGTAGTAACCAAAGCGATTATGTAGCTTACTAGCTTATTTTCAAGCTTAATATACGTATTTTGGAGTTTATAGACTCACGGCCCAATAAGTCTATTTAAGCCACGGCTTAATGGGAGGGCTTATTGTGGTCCGGATTATTTTCTACATATAAGTATATACTTATATATGTAAATGGACCTTAGTTTTGGACTTGGATCGTATTTTGAACTTATAAATGTCTTAATGAATTCTTGTTGGGCCTTAAAGCCCAATAAGTGATATTTAGTATTTATGATAGTTTTGACAGACTTTTGAAAGTGGAAATGTATTTACGAAGTGATATTGAACTGATATTTTGAGAAAATAAGTTTTACTGGTGGTAAGCGTTAAAGATTGAGATTTTGGATTTTGTCGAAAAAGTGTCGAATTTGTGAAAAAGTTGAAAAATAAGGTTTTAAACCTTGGAAAACGTTGTATAAACGTACGGTTCATGTCGAAAATTTCGTATATAAAGTTTATACTTAGAAAATTTTCTTAAAAACATGATTTATTGAATTTTTAAATAATACTTAATATTTAATTATTTTTTTATTTAATAAATTCACAAAAAGACGAAAAATATAATTTTTCTCGAAACTTCTCTAATGTGTTTATTAGATTCTTAGTTTTCGTAAATGTTTACTTCATAACATTGCGTGAGGACACGGCAATACCTTAGTATGGGGGATTTTGGTATGTGCTTAATTACACATACCTTTTACCTTTAAAAACGAGCTAAAATAACCAAAAACGGACTTAAAATGCCAAATATACGCTTGTTTTGCTAATTGTATTGTGCAGGAACGGATAACTAAGAAAAGGACGAAAAACAAAGCCAAAACGACAAAACCGGACTCGGAATGGAAAAGACTGTGAAAGACAAAGCCAAATCGAAGCCGAAAAGTCAATCAAGTCAAAAAGTCAACAGAAAAGTCAACTGGTCAAAGTCAAAGTCAACCCAAGTCAACCCCGACAAATCCAAAAGTCAACATGTGAAGAAATATAAGTTTGAGGGTTAAAATTGCCAAAACCCTAAACTTATATTTAAAGAGGAAAAGAGAAAAGAAAAGACAAGGGCAAAACTGCCTAAATGCCAAAGTTTAACTCCAAGGGCCATTTCTGTCAAGTCCTAAGACTTATAGCCACCAAGGACGGTTTATGCAATCAATGGTATAACTCTTGGGGACTTGTTTTGCTAAGTCCCCAAAGTTATTTAACCACAAGGACCTTGGATGCAATCAAACATAACAACATCAAGGACCAACTTTGCCATTTCCACAAACTCGTCCCTGTCACTTTCCTTTTCATAACTAGTTTTCCCGCCCCTTTTTCCCCCCAAACCAAGTCACGGGTTCACCTCAACCCTTTTACCCTGTAACCCCAATTCCCCCATGGACAAACCTTCCCCCCTCCTCCACTAAAACCCTAATCCCATTTGGCAATCCCACAATTCCCCAAGCCTAATCCAACGGCTGTAATAATTGATTTTTGAAGATTGAAGGCCATGATTTGTTTGCTCTTTGCACTCACAAAACAAACACACCTGTGTTTGTGTGTCTACAAGAAAGCACAAGACAAAAAGACAAAGAGGAGAGAGACCTAGTCGTTTTTCCTATAAAAGCTTTGTAAAGCCATTTTGGCTAACATGTAGTTTTAAGTTTTAAATTAGTTTTTAAGTTTAGTTTTTACAAGAAGCTTTTAGTTTTTAAGTTAAGTGTTTGTCAGTTAAAGATTTTGTACTTGAACTTCATTTTAATGAAATTGATGTAAGTTTGTGTTATTTGTGTTCTAAATGTTACTTAAAGTCTTTTAATCTCTTCATGTAAAACATCTTTACAATTCTGTCTTTTTTAAAAGTTCAAAGTCATTCACTTACTAGTTTAGTTCATTTTGCATCAAACATGATCACTTGAGTCCAGTTTAATCAAGTTTGGAAGCTATTTGGAAGAATAAGCTAATTTTAGCTTATTGAGCTTTTAAGCTCAAGGTTTAGAGGCAAGGTGCCACTTAGTTGTATGCTTTTAAGCCACTCACTCAACAAAGAGTGGTTGTGACTGAGGTCTACCACAAAAAAACCAAGGTTTCATTTCTCAAATTTCATTTTAGCTTAATTTTAGCTTAAAACATTTGCTTATTGACTTTCCATTCCTGTTCAAATCTTTGCAAACATATTAGTTTAGGCTTGTTATTTAGCTGTTTTAAGTTTTCATTAGATAAAACTTGAGTAATCTCAGTTTCTCTTTTAAAACTGTCATTTAAGTATTAACAAGCTAGGAGAGTAAGTAGCTTATTTTTCCTAATAAGCTGTAGGTTTAAGTGTTCATTTAGCTTAATTAGATGAATATTAGTAAGAGTAGATAAAAGGTTTTAGTAGCTTTAGTTTTAAAATAGATTTTTAAGTACAATTTAGTTTAGACAGAATTTTTTAAGGGGTGTTTGGGTCAACATGAAAAACGGGTCAAAATGGTTTTATGTTTGGGTTATGGTCACTTAGCTAGTTTTAGCTTAGATTTTTAAGCTTATTTAAGCTGTTTTTAAAAGTTATTTAGTTTGAAAATTGTTTTCAAAACTTTTATGAACCATTTTTGAAACTGTGTGGTTTTAAAAAACACCACAAGTGCTTATTTAGTTAAGCACTTGTGATTTTGAGTTAAGGGTTCAAAAAGAGAGTGTTTTGTGGTGTTAAACAAGCTGTAACAAACCCCTTGGTCTTTTGACTTTGTGAGTCAAAAACCACCAAGGTTTTTAGTGTCAAAATTTCAAGCCTTTTTCACCATCAAAAATCAGCAGGTTTTTATGGTTTTTATAGCTAAAATTGTGTGCACTAGCCCCCTTTCATAATACACTCAATCTGTTTAAGCTTATTTTCCTAATTTGAGCTTATTTGACAGCTTTTAAAAAGCTGTCAAATAAGCCCTTGTGTTAAGCAAAAGTCTCCCCTGGTGCAAAGGGGAGATCTTAAGCTTATTTTTCTTAAGCTTTTAGTGTTCTTAAGCCCAAGCATTTGGCTTATTTTAAGAGTCTATAAGCCCCTTGATAAGCCCTTTAAGTTTCAGACCTTAAGAAGCTTATTTGATGGCTTATTTTTAGGCCTCAACTTGCCCTTTTGACTGTTTTGCATGATTTAGGTGTAGGGATTGCTTATTGAGCTTATTTAATAAGCTTAATTGATTCCTAGCAAGCTAATTTTGATAAAGTAGATAGTTTTGTTTGCTTATTCCTCATTTCCTAGCTTATTTGTCCAAAACTTAAGCCATTTTAGCCTTTTAAGCTTCATTTAGTTTCTGTCATCATAAGCTGTTTTCTAGCTTATTCAGCTTTAGCATTTTAGCCTTTTTAGCTTATCTAGTTAGTTAGATCCCTCTTTAGTTATTTTTATTAGTTTCAATCTAGCTTATTCGACCTATTAGTGTCCAAAATTGTTTAGCCATTTAGCTTTAAGCCAACTTTAAGCAAACTGTCACTTTTAAGCTTATTTTTAAGCTTATTCACAGCTTTTGAGCAAAAGTTGTAGTTGACAAAGTTGTTAAGCCCCACGAGCTTAACAACTTTGCTTTTTGAAGTTTTCAAAAAAAAAGGGGGAAAGACAAGGGAACCGGGTTGAGCAAGACTCGAACCGATACACTCGATAACGATCCCCTCTTTATAACATACATACTACTGCGCCCTTGGTCTTTTTCGTTTAAAGACTCAAGGGGCTCTAATACTTATAGTGATTTTTGGGCTATAAGCTTATAAGCTGTAACAGCTTATTTACGTGCTTATTTTTAAGCTAATTTTTTATTTCATATTTTTCGTAGGATTGTTATAGTATAAAGTATTTTTAGAAAAAATTTCAGAATTTTTCGTAATCATTTACTATTTTTTATAATTTAATTTAGTTAAAGTTATTAAAATTTTCATAAAAATACAAATTTCATAAAAAATATTTTCGTTATAGAATAATTTTATTTTGCATATAGTTTGTAGGAAAAAATTTAAAATTTTCATAGGATCATTTTACATCTTTTGCAATTTTTAAGATCGAGTACGGGTGCGGTTTTTTGTCTTGACTCGTTTTTGGGTCAAACGAACTCCGTTTTCGGTCTAGTCTTTTTCATTCTTCGTTATTTGTCCGGTTAGAGTAGTTTAGAAGTGAAAATTTTTCGAGGGTTAATTTTAAAGATTTTAGGTTTTTCCCCCTTTGTTCGGGCCGTGCTCTCGTTTTCTAGTTTAATTTCATAATTTCTAGGTTTTTCTTAAACGTTTTTGTTTGTTATTGTTTAATTTGACTTTTCCACACTCTCAATTCAATTCTCTCCTTCAAACTCAAATCTTCGACTGTATCGATTTTCCCTCGTCCTGCCTCGTTGGGATAACGACCTGGGGACCCTTCTATACTACTTCTCGGTTTCATTGATAGTTGTTTTTAGATTATATATATTTTATATTTTATTATATATTATATATATAGTGTAAAAATTACCCGATCAATTTTTGGCGCCGTTGCCGGGGAGGCTGTGATACCGACTATCGTTACGTTTGACAATTGTGTTTGAATATTTTCTTCTACTTTTATAACAATATAAAATATACAAAAATATTTTTCATTTTTTCTAGTATAATTATCAGATAAAAACCAAAGAAAAACCAAAAATATAAAAACATTGTCCATAAAAAAGAAATAAAATTCACAAATTGGTAAAATACCAAAATATAATATTCTCGACTGAGGTATTATCATAATAACTTCCGGTGAACTTGTTGGTTCCCAACTCGAACAAAAGATTTAAAAACTTGTCATTTGTGTCTCTTACGACGTACGCTCACCTTGAAAAGTTAAACCAAACTTTAAAGAATGTGGTATAAGGAGGGTTTGTTCCAAGACTACGACCCGAAAGGAGAAAATAGTTCGGCGCTATTCCTACTCCTCCGCTCACCTGTGAGTTTATCTTTTTGAGAGCTACCGTGAAGTAAGTAGATTATTTGGTTTAAGTTGTCTTATCTCATTGTCCGTTAAAATCAATTGTGAATTAATCATTGAAAAAACCAAAAAAAAAAAATTAGTGTAAATTTTCTTTTTATATTTCTATTTTGTGCATGCGCACTCGGTCTCAAGCCCGTATTTCAGTTCCAGAACCTCCTGTCCGTCGCCTTCTGTTGAATCATCCAATCTTGAGAAACCTGATAATCCTCCCATAGTTACGATGGACGATAATCGAACTATGGCGCAATTGCTCGAAGCACCCACCGAGGGTTACGAGGATGCGATCGTTGTTCCCGAAATTACCGCGAACAACTTTGAGATCAAGCATGGTCTACTTAATCTTGTTCAAAATAAGCAATTTTTTGGACACGATAAAGAAGACCCACATGCCCACATCCGATATTTCAACAAGATCACTTCTACGATGAAGTTCCCGAACGTCCCGAGTACGTCGGTTAAGCTTATGCTTTTCCCATTTTCCCTCGAGGGAGCAGCCCGGATTTGGCTTGAAAAAGAGCCCCCTCGATCGATTCTTACATGGGATGATCTTGTGTCGAAATTCATTAACAAATTCTTCCCTCCCTCTAAAACGACAAATCTCAGAAATGAAATCACGAGATTTCAACAAAAATTTGATGAGACGTTTTACGAGGCATGGGATCGATTCAATGATCTTCTTAGGGGATGCCCGCATCATGGGTTTTCAGAATTGCATCAACTCGATACATTCTATAATGCCCTAAATTCAAATGATCAAGATTCATTGAACTCCGCTGCGGGTGGTAACTTTTTGGATAAAATGCCTCGAGAATGCCTAAAAATCATCGATGAGCATAGTCCAAAAGTCCGTCAATCACGAAGCAAAGCCATTGTTTCAAAGGTGAGTACGAGATATTCTTATCCCCAGCAGTTTCATTCCGATGTTGCCGAGTTAAAAGATATGGTCTAGAGCATTGTTTCTCGATAAAGAAAAACAAACTCCTGCTCCCGCTTCGTAAAAGCGGTGGTAGAGCAAGTTATGGAACTTGCGGGGGTGACACTCTTACCAAAATTGTCCAGCCACCAATGACTATCGTGACAATATCCAAGATTACGTGTCACAAGCAGCCGCAGTTAACTACACCCATGGGAAGGCAGTTACCAGACCTCTGATGGTGCTAACCAAATTCGACTCCCGGTTTTTTCACTATGCAAAACCATTCAAAAACAACCAGAATTGGGGGATCAATGTCAACCAAAATCGGGGAACAATTTAAACCAAAAATCGAGGTAGTATTTCAATCAAGGACAAGTTTACCAACCTCAGATTAATAACCCCCGACTTTTCGAAAGCTCCACCATACCATGCTCCACTCATAAACACCAGGTGTATCTAATTCCGATTTTGATCACTACGTCAAAGCTAATGACGCAGTCATGCAAAATATGCAAAATCAAATGGCAAACATAACGGACCTGATCACCAAATTCGTGAATAGTAATACTGCTTCTACTTCGGGTTCGGGTTCTCTTCCAAGCAACACCATTGCTAACCCGAAAGGTGATGTGAAAGCAATCATACCGAAGCGGTGTTTCCTTTAATGGACTCAAACTTCTTTCCTCCTAATAGAGAAGGGAAAAATGAACCGAGGTGACAAAGGATACGGTGCAACAAGCATCGAAAACATCAACTCCGGTGGTCCAAACTCATGAACCCGTTGTTGTTCCAAAGACTAAACCAACCTTGCCTTATCCTCAAGGGCCAACAAAGAGAAGTTCCGTGAAAAAGACGATCTTTTAGCTTCAAAATTTATGGAGATTTTTCGGAATCTCCATTTCGAGCTAAGTTTCGCGGATGCTCTCCTACATAAGCCCAAATTTTGCACCTATGTTTAGAAGCCTCCTCAATGACAGGATAAGATGATTGAGTTGACAAAAACACCGGTAAACGAAAATTGCTCGGCGGTCATCCTAAAAAAGTTTCCCGAGAAACTTGGGGACCCCGGTAGATTTCTTATACCGTGTGATTTTCCGGAGATGAACGAATGCTTAGCCTTAGCCGATCTCGGTGCAAGCATCAACCTAATGCTCTGTCCATGGAAGGAACTATGTCTCCCAGGGCTTTTGACCCAAAATCGAATGTTACTTGAACTTGCACGATAGCACCCGATACGATTTCTACTCTAACCGGCATCGCCAAGGATGTTTTCGTGAAAGTTGGAACGTTCTTCTTTCCTGTCGATTTTGTGGTCGTTGATATACTTGCGATCCTCGGCTCACATATAATCTTCAGGAATGAACTTTCTTGAGGAAGACAGTGCCTTAATAGATTGTTCACGTGGTGAACAAATGACCCTTAGACATGATGATCAATTCGTAGACCTTCAAAGTTGGTGATACTAAAACTCTCTCCTACAATATCATTGAAACGGTTAACCGAGTCGATGTTATTGACATTGCTTGTGAAGAATATGTTCAAGAAGTACTTGAAACTTCTGAAAGTGGCAATCCCACTTCTACTTCGGATCTTACGATCGATTCTCGCTCTCCATCTTTCACTCCCTTCGGAGGAAGTGATTTTCTAATGGAAGAGATCGATGAATTTCTTGAACGTGATGATTCAATACCACCGGGTGTTGATGGCATCTATGATTCTGAGGGAGATACTGTTTACCTTGAGGAGTTGTTAAGTGTGATCAATAGTGACCCAAATCTCCCTCCGTCACCAGTTTGTGAAATTAATGTTCCTGAAAAGGTTAAATCTTCATGTGAAGATCCTCCCGACCTTGAACTCAAAGACTTACCATCCCATCTTGAGTATGCGTTTTTGGAGGGTGATGACAAATTACCCGTCATCGCTAAAACTTGAAAGATGAGATAAAAGCCCCTAATTCAGGTTCTTAAGTCTCACAAACGTGCCATAGCTTGGAAGATTTCTGATATTAAAGGAATAAATCCACAGTTTTGCACCCATAAGATTTTGATGGAGGAAAATGCCAAACCCGTAGTTCAACATCAGAGAAGAGTTAACCCCAAAATCCATGAGGTTATTAAGCAAGAAGTTATCAAACTTCTTGATGCAGGGTTAATCTACCCTATCTCTGACAGCCCCTGGGTGAGCCCGGTTCATTGTGTCCCTAAGAAGGGAGGCATAACCGTTGTGAAAAATGAAGACAATGAGTTGATACCCACTAGGTTGGTTACGGGATGGCGAGTTTGCATCGATTACCGAAAACTCAATGATGCAACTCGCAAAGACATTTCCCTTATCAATTCATGGATCAGTTGCTTGAGTGATTAGCCGGAAATGAGTACTATGCTTTTGGACGGATTCTCCGGCTACTTTCAGATCCTATTGACACACTCTTGTTCAAGAGAAGACACCTTCACCTGCCTTAGCGGACATTTGCCTATTCGTCGCATGCTTTTGGGTTTTATGCATGCACCAGGCACGTTCCAAAGGTGAGTTTGGTTGCAATCTTTCAACGATATGATGAGAAAACCCTGAAGTCATTCATGGATGATTTCTCAGTTTTTGGGACTCTTTCTCTTTTTGCTTTCCCACTAGGACAAAATGCTTCCAAAGGTGTGAAGACACCAATCTGTGCTAATTGGGAAAAAGTGCCACTTTATGGTCAAGGAAGGCATAGTCCTTGGCCATAAGATTTCTAAATCCGGGATTGAGGTTGACAAGGCAAAAGTTGATGTCATTGCAAAATTGCCTCATCCTACTACAGTTAAGGGTATTCGCAGTTTTCTCGGTCATGCCGGATTCTACCGATGATTTATTCAGGATTTTTCCAAAATCGCCCGGCCTATGACCCACCTCCTTGAAAAGGAAACTCCGTTTATCTTCTCGAAGGAATGCATCGAAGCATTTGAAACCCTTAAGATGAAGTTAACCCAGGCTCCAATTCTAGTTGCTCCCGATTGGGACTTGCCCTTTGAAATCATGTGCGATGCAAGTGATTTTGCTGTTGGGGCAGGTCCTTCTAGGGCAATGTAGACCAAGCAGTTCCAACCGATCACACTATGCAAGCAAAGAATATCGACGAGGCTCAAGCACCAATTTACACTACAACGGAAAAGGGATTTACTTGCCGTTGTGTTGCTTTCGAGAATTCGGCCATATCTTGTCTGTCTAAAAGTATAGTGTATACGGACCACTCGGCTCTCAAGTACTTGCTTGCTAAGCAGGATGCTAAGCCAAGATTGCTCCGGTGGATTCTGCTGACTCCAAGAATTGATGTCGAGATCCGTGATAATAATGGAGCAGATAGAAATCTAGCCGCCAGACACCTTTCTAGACTTGAAAATCCCCATCAAAGTGAGCTCGAGAAAAAGGAAATTACGGAAACATTTCCTCTCGAGACACTTGGGATGGTTACCTTTCGTGGTGATGATAATGCCCCATGGTTTGCCGACTTTGCAAACTACCATGCGGGAAATTTTGTGATCAAAGGGATGTCGTCCCAACAGAAAAGAAAGTTTTTCAAAGACGTCAAACACTACTTTTGGGACGACCCCTTTCTATTCAAGATCTGTGCAGACCAAGTAATTAGGCGTTGTGTTTCAGGGCAAGAAGCTTTTGACATTCTTAAAGCTTGCCACAGTGGACCCACCCGGGGGACAATACGGTGCCAATTACACCGCAAAAAGGTTTTTCGATTCAGGATTTTATTGGCCCACAATCTACAAGGATGCCCACGACTTTGTCACCCAATGTGACATTTGTCAACGTCAAGGCAAAATTTCGCAACGTGATGAGATGCCACAAAACTCTATCCAAGTTTGCGAAATCTTTGACATGTGGGGCATTGACTTTATGGGGCCGTTCCCATCTTCAAGAGGGAACAAATATATACTCGTGGCCGTTGATTACTTATCAAAATGGGTTGTTGATGGCAAAAGTGCTCCCCACAATGAAGCCGAGTTGTTGTAAATTTCTTAAATCTCTCTTCTCCCGATTTGGTTTGCCCTCGGTGCAATCATAAGTGATCGCGAAACCATTTTTGCAATGACCAATTTTACAAAGTCATGTTAAATACGGAGTAGTTACTCATCGTCTCTCATACGCGTATCTCACAAACATGTGGTCAAGTGGAGGTATCAAAATCGTGGTTTGAATGGATTCTGGAAAGGACGTAGGCGGAAAATCGTGCCTCTTGGTCGGATAAATTTGATGACGCACTTTGGGCCTTCCGAAAGCTTACAAAACACATCATCGGGATCGTACTCATAATAAGTTAGGTGTCAGGGAAGGCATAGTCATCTTTCGATCCCCGAGCTCGTGAGAAACAAAGCTTACTTGGCGCCTGAAGCAATACCAAATTTGTTATCAAACAGCGAGTGGATCACAGCAAAAAATTCAACTCAATGAACTTATTGAACTTCGTGATCATGCCTATGAAAACTCTTTGATCTATAAAGAGAAAACAAAGAGAATCCATGACTCAAAATCAAAAAACCGCGTGTTCAACGTCGGTGATCGAGTCCTCCTCTTTAACTCTAGATTAAAGATTTTCTCAGGCAAGCTTAAGACCCGCTGGAGTGGACCATTCACTGTAACCCAAGTTTTTCCATATGGCACTGTCGAGTTATCTCAAAACTCCGGGCCAAATTTCAAAGTGAATGGTCATCGTTTGAAACATCTTAACTTGGGGGACTGTACCATCGAGGTTGGTCCGGATCTACATAAAAAGGCGTTTTTCCATGCGACCAATAAATTCGGGGGACGGGTCAAGCGTCGGGACCTTAAACAAGCGCTTCGTGGGAGGCACCCATGCTTATCAGTAGTAGTATATAAATAAGTGTTTTTGTGTGAGGAGGCTTACATTTTCCATTACCTGTGTTTGTCATGTTTTGTGTGCTTTGTGTTGTATGTCCAGGATTTCCTGGATTGTGAAGACTCTCGTGCTCGCAGTATCCACAAGAGTTTCACATCCTCAGCTTCATTTTGGGAATCCAGTATCCAAATCTAATCGACTAACGTTTTATCTTTTGGCACACTTAATAAACGGCCTTAGATTTGCGTAGGAACCCCTTTGAAACATCGAGGACGATGTTTAGTTCTAGTATGGGGGGGATCTTCGATTTGATTTTTGCCTGCAGTCTTGTATATCACGCAATCTCGTCTTTTACCACCAAATCTTTTGCAAAATAATACCAAAAAAAATGGAAAAATTTTAAAAAAATTGGTCAAAAATTTAAACTAAGTGTTTTGTCACTGTTTGGAATTTACTATTGGGTTTAGAATGAGAATAATATTTTGGGCTCAATAGGGGGTTGTTGAGCCCTAGCTAGTTCATCAACTTACTGCTTGTAGGCTAAGCTTTCACGAAGTCGATTGCTTCGAATTTTAATAAAGTGAAAGAACAAGAAGTAATAGAGTTAAATATAAGTTTATGTGTTGAGCAAGATTCTTTTAAAACTTATATGAGTAACTTGTGGCTTTTTTCTCTCCATTAGCTTCTAATACACCTAAATCATACTGTGATCATTCATTAACTAAGTCAATCAATGTTTTTAGAAAAAGCTTCAAATTTGTACCTTGATTCTTTAAAGCGAGATTTTTTGTTCTTAATAATTCAAAAAGTTAATATGCCAAAGAAGAATGAAATGGATGCTCATGAATGCTAAAAAGCCTTAATGAAATATTTGATAATTTGCCAATAATCGCATACATTTGATTATATGGAGCAAGTAAAAGATTGCAATTGTGTCGCGTGATATCCCACTCCGTCTCTAAAACCACGATTGGTGGGAGTGGTTCAAACTAAGACATCTTTACTTCTAAGGATTTGGTGTGTTGTGATATCTCACCAGGATGCCAAAGAGGTCTAGTGAGGGTTCAAAACTATGGACACTTTCCTTAGCACCATATTAGAAGAAGGTGTTGTTGTGATTTCTCAATACGCTAGCAACGAGGTGGGTTTTAAACTCAAGAACACCTGGTCGTTGGTTGTGATATCCTAACAGGGAACCGAAGTGCTTATCAGGTTAGGTGTTCAATACTTAGATTGTCAAACGCATTATCCTAGCTTTAAGAACTTATGATTTTAATGATGAAGATGTTGCAAAAAGTTCTACAGTTAAAATTTCCGTCTTATAAAATCAGTTACAATGGTCTAATAGTTGTTGCTTTGAGTCTATGACATCATCTTGAATTAAAACCTATGGAAATAAGTTAGATCTATGCGTTGAGTTGAATGAGTAACGCAATTCTAAATCATACAATTCATGATGGTGAGTTAAAAAGTTCACAAGTCCTAAGTATGAGTTGCTTGCATTTAGACTTATATTGACAAATGATCTTGTTTAATTGATTGGTTTGGAACTAGTGAAAAATACGGGGACGTATGAAGTTATCCGTTCGGAATACAGTATTAGATTATTCTTTATGGGCGTTCCTTTATAACATTCTATCCCGATCCCACTATGTTGATGTACAATATAAGATTGCTCCATACAGGCTTAGTCGATAGAAAAGAATATAAACGGAACTCATCCAAAAATATTTAGGGATAGTTAGATGTCATGTGACTTCTAAATAAATAGCGTGTCTGTGTGGAGAAAACCGGGACCCCCCTTGTCGATATAGCATTGTTTTGTATTCTTTAGGAGTATTCCTGTTGCACTATAAAACAATTTAGCATACTTTTCATAAGTTATTTGATTCGAGAGAATAGGACTGAAGAATCACTAGAGTGTTTTCGTAAATGTCTATACATTTCATTAGCAATTGCGTGAGGACACGCAACTACCTTAGTATGTGCGGGCTTTTGGTCTGTGCTTATTACACTACTTTTACCTTTCCAAAAACGAGCTAAAATAAACAAAAACGGAACTTAAAATGACAAATCTACGCTTGTTTGCTAATTGTATTGTGAGGAACGATAACTAAGAAAAGGACGAAAAACAAAGCCAAACGACAAACCGGACTCGGATTGGAAAAGCTGTGATAGACAACGCCAAATCAAAGTCCAGAAAAGTCAATCAAGTCAAAAAGTCACAGAAAGGTTATTTTCCTTACGGTTTTTTTATTTTTCTTTTTTTAACTGGTCAAGTCAAAGTCAACTCAAGTCAACCCCGAATGCCAAAAGTCAAACAAGTCAAGGAAGTATAAGTTGAGGTTAAAATTGCTAAAACCCTAAACTTGTATTTAATGAAGAAAAGAGAAAAAGAAAGAAAGGGTGAAAACTGCCATAATGCCAAAGTTTAACTCTATAACCATTTCTGTCAAGTCCTAAGAGTTATAACACGCAAGGACGAGTCTTGCAATTAGACAAATAACTCTTGGGGACTTGTTTTGCCAAGTCCCCAAAGTTATAACACCACATGACCATGGATGCAATCAACCATATATCCCTCAAGGACTAACTTTGCCATTTCCACAAACTCGTCCCACTCTTTTATCATTTTCCTTTCATTACTAGTTTTCCGCCTCCCTTTTTCCCCCCAAACCAAGACAGGGTTCACCTCAAACCCTTTTACACTGAAACCCCAATTCCACTGGACAAAACCGTCCAACCCTTCCTTCCAACTAAAAACTAATCCCATTTGGCAATCCCACAATTCCCCAAGCCTAATCCAACGGCTGTGATGAATGATTTTTGAAAATTGAAGGGCCAAGATTGAAGCTGTGAACCTCTCACAACACAAACACAAGAAGCACAACAAGAGACTTGGGACATCTATAAAAGAGAGAGATGAACAAGTAGTTTGGAGTAGTTAGTAGTTCTTAATTTTTAGTTTGTAATTTTCCTTATTTTTAAGCATTTTTTTAAGTTTTTCAAATTTCAGCTTTTAATTCAACTCTGTACTTTGTATTCTTTTATCTTGTACTTTACCATTTTAAGTAATTAAATTCAACTCTTAAGTTTCATTGTTTTACCTTTCAACATTAAGCCGTTTTTACATATTAAGCTCATCATAAGCTCATTGAAGCTTATACTTATTAATAAGCTCAATTTCAGTCAAAAACTTGTTCAAAGTCATTCACTTACTAGTTTAGTTCATTTTACATCAAACATGATCACTTGAGTCCAGTTTAATCAAGTTTGGAAGCTATTTGGAAGAATAAGCTAATTTTAGCTTATTGAGCTTTTAAGCTCAAGGTTTAGAGGCAAGGTGCCACTTAGTTGTATGCTTTTAAGCCACTCACTCAACAAGAGTGGCTTGTGACTGAGTCTACAAAAAAACCAAGGTTTCATTTCTCAAATTTCATTTTAGCTTAATTTTAGCTTAATTTTAGCTTAAAACATTTGCTTATTGACTTTCCATTCCTGTTTAAATCTTTGCAAACATATTAGTTTAGGCTTGTTATTTAGCTGTTTTAAGTTTTCATTAGATAAAACTTGAGTAATCTCAGTTTCTCTTTTAAAACTGTCATTTAAGTATTAACAAGCTAGGAGAGTAAGTAGCTTATTTTTCCTAATAAGCTGTAGGTTTAAGTGTTCATTTAGCTTAATTAGATGAATATTAGTAAGAGTAGATAAAAGGTTTTAGTAGCTTTAGTTTTAAAATAGATTTTTAAGTACAATTTAGTTTAGACAGAATTTTTTAAGGGGTGTTTGGGTCAACATGAAAAACGGGTCAAAATGGTTTTATGTTTGGGTTATAGTCACTTAGCTAGTTTTAGCTTAGATTTTTAAGCTTATTTAAGCTGTTTTTAAAAGTTATTTAGTTTGAAAATTGTTTTCAAAACTTTTATAAACCATTTTTGAAACTGTGTGGTTTTAAGAAACACCACAAGTGCTTATTTAGTTAAGCACTTGTGATTTTGAGTTAAGGGTTCAAAAAGAGAGTGTTTTGTGGTGTTAAACAAGCTGTAACAAACCCCTTGGTCTTTTGACTTTGTGAGTCAAAAACCACCAAGGTTTTTAGTGTCAAAATTTCAAGCCTTTTTCACCATCAAAAATCAGCAGGTTTTTATGGTTTTTAAAAGCTAAAAATTGGTGCACAAGCCCCTTTCATAATACACTCAATCTGTTTAAGCTTATTTTCTTAATTTGAGCTTATTTGACAGCTTTTAAAAAGCTGTCAAATAAGCCCTTGTGTTAAGCAAAAGTCTCCCCTGGTGCAAAGGGGAGATCTTAAGCTTATTTTTCTTAAGCTTTTAGTGTTCTTAAGCCCAAGCATTTGGCTTATTTTAAGAGTCTATAAGCCCCTTGATAAGCCCTTTAAGTTTCAGACCTTAAGAAGCTTATTTGATGGCTTATTTTTAGGCCTCAACTTGCCCTTTTGACTGTTTTGCATGACTTAGGTGTAGGGATTGCTTATTTTTCTTTTCTGGCTTATTGAGCTTATTTAATAAGCTCAATTGATTCCTAGCAAGCTAATTTTGATAAAGTAGATAGTTTTGTTTGCTTATCCCTTTTTCTTAGCTTAATTAAGTCCAACAGCTTAGTGCATTTTAGCCTTTTAAGCTTGTTAGTGTTTCTGTCAAGTATAAGCTGTTACAGCTTATTTAGCTTTAAGCTTTTAGCCTTTTTAGCTTATCTAGGTTAGTTTAGACCCTCTTTAGCTTATTTTAGTTCAATCCTAGCTTATTCGACCACAAGTGTCCAAAATGTCTTAGCCATTTAGCCTTTAAGCCCACTTTAAGCATTCTGTCACATTTAAGCTGATTTTTCAGCTTATTTAGAGCTTTTTAGCAAAAGTTGTAGTTGACAAAGTTGTTAAGCCCCACGAGCTTAACAACTTTGCTTTTCAAAGTTTTCAAAAAAAAAAAAGGGGAAAGACAAGAGGTCCGGGTGAGCAAGACTCGAACCCGGGACCTCTCGATACAGTCCCCCTTTATAACACACACCATACCACTGCGCCCTTGGGTCTTTTTCGTTAAAGACTCAAGGGCTTTGTTATTTATAGTGATTTTGGGCTTATAAGCTTATAAGCTGTTAACAGCTTATAACGAGCTTATTTTTAAGCCAAACTTTTATTTCTTATTTTTCGTAGGATTGTTATAGTGTAAAGTATTTTTTGTAAAAATTTTAGAATTTTTCGAAGTAGTTTAGTATTTTTTACAATTTAATTTAGTTAAAACAAGAACAAAAATGTTCGCATTCTTCTTTGTTTCGAATGATAACAACAAACGAAATAACCAAGATACGAACCTACCTCGAGTCCATATAACATATCTTGCAGCCACTTTAATAAAATCTTGAATATGTATTTGGTGGTTCGAGTGAGAGAGCAATGAATGTTTTGATACTCTCGTGTGATATGGAAAATAATATAAGAGATTAGGAGTTTTTTTCTTACTTGGCTGCGTTTCAGAGAAAAAAAAGAGGGCGGATGATTTTTTGATTAGGGTTCGGTTATGAAGAGTGACATAAGGGATTGTGATGTTTATATCCCTATTTTTTTTGTTGGACCCGGGTTATAAGTTTTTGGATGGGCCGAGTATTTTGGACAAATAAAATGGGCCGGATGTTTTTTTGGGGCCGGTTCATGCAAATTTCTCATGGGCCGAATTTTAAATGGTGTTGGGCTGGACCAAGGCTTATTTAATTTGGGCTGGATTGATTTTTAATCCAAAAATTATTAGTTTTAAGCCACTAATTTTTTTGGATTAAGCCGAGACACAAAAAGCGCTTTCACGACAAGTTTGACTAGAAAATGTTGGTTCATTAACGACATTAAAAAACAACGTTTGTTCTAGTTTAACAACATTTAAACAACAAACATGATACATTACGCTAAAAAGATCCTGAAGATATTCACTTAAATGACAATATGGCTAGAGATTCGGATTACAATGACAAGTGATTACGAAGTGGATTTGGTATCCCTTATTTGCGATTGAAGTTTAATTTCACAAAGGAGTCTACTTATTTCATCATCGTGACTTTCTTCTATTTTCTATCGATTGATGACTTGCTTGAACGTATACAGTTATGATTAAGACTTGGTTTATCTAGTTTCCAGAGGTCAAGGGGTGGTTGGATGAAGACCTGGACAAGTATCACTTAAAGGAGTTACGTTGTAGTACTCAGTGTCACACGCAGATGTCGATGCGGATAATTTCAAGAGGTGTTGTACTTCTTATACTTTTGATGGATAAAAGGTAATTAGAGAATTTCTTCTGCCCGTTCTTCACTCAACAATAGTGCAAGATTAAGTAACAAATTTAGGGGATTTTACTTCAGTTTCAAGTTTGGTATAACGGGTTTACTTCACCATGTGATCACAACAATAGCCAAAAAAAATACGAGGTTGATAAGTTAGCCAGAGAGTTAAAGGTTGAGATGTAATCAGTACTTCTCACGGGTATTTTTGTGCTATTCCAAGACAAAGATACTTCACAGTCTAAGCAAAATCTTCAAAGTTCTTCGATGAAATTCATTCACAAGACCTTGATTATACCAAGTGTTCTGATTCTTGCTTCATCTCCTCTACGGTTTCTGAAGTCAAGGTACGGTTTGTGAAGTCAAGAGGGTAATGATTCTTTTGTATATCAAGATTTGTGCTTATGACAAGAACTTCTCGAGTATATGGACGTACACGACAATGATGCTTCCGAGAGTTCGCAACCATCATGGGGGAAAATGTGTACATTCGGGACTTAATTGACTTTGATGTTACCATGTCAACTTCCAGGGGGAAGTAGTGTATACTACTTCACTTAGAATGGTTTGTGAAGTATTCTGCAAACGTGAGAAGAACAGTTGCTGATTTCTCGCATGCACCCCCGAACGAATATTCACCAAGCCCTAATGACAAGAAGCAGTGGTCGTTGGTGTGGTTTGACTTCTACAAAATTCCGCTGTGCACTTTGATGACAAGTAGAAGATTGTTCAAGCTACATCAATGTTTCAGAATCTGCTCAAGATAGGGATGTTGGTTTGGGGGGAAGCTGATTCAGAAACTTTGCCAAAAAGGAGTCTATGAAGAAAGCTTTTCAAGACATGCTGCATGGATTGGGGGGAAGTTAATCCAACTCATGCATACTACAATGGTTCCTGTATAAGTAAAGACACTGAAGATCCAAGCTGGAGTACAAGTTTCAAGACCAGGAGTACTCAGAAGACATCTTTAGCTCTGGAAGCGCTTTGGAAGACTTTATTTATGTTGTATTTGTACCTGATATGAACATTGTAAGTAATTCCGTATGTCCACATATTGGGGGAAGATTGTTAGCCCTAAAATATGGTGACTAATCCGGAATTACATTTATCATTTATAGTCATGTCGGGTTAGTTTAGCTAGTCAAGCCCGGGACTATAAATACCCCCTCCATACTTCCATGGAGGGGTAGAAGTTCACACTTGTAAAAGTGTGTGTGTGTGTGTGTTTTTCTCTTTTCTCTCTAGCACACATACAACTTCTCATATCTTATCTTTTTTATCTCTAATAAACATGGCTCAACATTTATTTCATTTTATCCAACCTCTGGATCTTGTGTTCTAAGGGTGAATCTATTGTTAATACCTTCCTTCCACTCTCTCTCACTAAGTTCCTTCCCATTTCATATCAAAGATTATTTGTATTCTTCACTTTTATTGATCAGATGCTAGAACGATTATCTAGAAATGAGTATTATTGTTTTCTTAATGGATTTTTAGGATTCTTCCAAATCCCAATCGCACCAGAAGACCAAGAGAAGATGACTTTTACTTGTCCTTATCGGACTTTTGCCTATAGGAGAATGTCATTTGAATTATGCAACGCCCTAGCGACTTTTCAAGGGTGCATGACGGCAATATTTTATGACATGGTAGAAGATTTCATGGATGTTTTTATGGATGATTTCTCTGTATTCGGTAAAGTTTTTGACCAATGTCTTAATAATTTAGATAAAATGCTCGGTAGATGTGAAGAGACCAACCTTGTACTGAATTGGGAAAAATGTCATTTTATGGTAAAAGAAGGTATTGTTTTGGGGCATATAATATCTGTGAAAGGAATCAAGGTCGACAAGGCTAAGATCGATGTAATTGCCAAATTACCTTATCCCACAAATGTGAAGGGCGTTAGAAGTTTCTTGGGGCACGCTGGGTTTTATCGCAGATTCATAAAAGATTTTTTCATGATTTCTAAACCGATGACCCAGCTTTTAATGAAAGACGCTAAATTTGATTTTTCCAAAGATTGTAAAAAAGCATTTAATAAACTAAAGGAAAATTTGACCACCACGCCTATTATAATATCTCCAGACTGGAGTATGCCTTTTGAATTAATGTGCGACGCCAGTGATTTTGCAGTAGGGGCAGTCTTAGGACAAAGAATAGAAGGCAAATTCAAACCTATCTATTATGCTAGCAAAACCTTAAACGATGCCCAAGCACATTACACCACCACCGAAAAGGTACTTCTGGCAGTTGTTTTCTCATTTGACCAATTCCGCCCTTATCTCATTTTATCAAAAACTGTAGTTTACACTGATCATTCTGCTTTAAAGTATTTGTTTAGCAAACAAGATGCCAAACCAAGGCTTATCAGATGGGTTTTGCTTCTTCAATGATTCAATATTAAGATAAAAGATAAAAAAGGGCGGAAAATTTGGCTGCTGATCACCTATCAATACTCGAGAACCCTAATATAGGGGAATTAGCCGAAGAAGAAATCAAAGACAAATTTCCCGATGAGCATTTGATGATATTAAAAGCCAAGCTAAATGACGAAGAGCCATGGTACACGGATTATGTCAACTACATCGTCGGAAAAGTTGTACCTCCAGAATGGACACCAAAAAAGAAAAAAACGGTTCTTCTCTCAAGTGAAGAATTATTTTTGGGATGAACCATATGCATTTAGATTATGTCCAAACAATGTAATGAGAAGATGCGTCGCTGGATGTGAAATCCTTAAAATTTTGGAACACTGCCATTCTGGTCAAACTAGGGGACATCACAGCGCTTCAGTTACAGGTAGAAAAGTTTACGAAGCGGGATTCTATTGGCCCAGTATCTTTAGAGATGCTAAAGACTATGTAATGAAGTGCGACGCATGTCAAAAATCAAGGAACATTTCATCACAAAACGAGATGCCTCAAAACAATATTCAAGTATGTGAGGTCTTTGACGTTTGGGGACTAGACTTTATGGGACCATTTCCTGATTCAAGGGGTAACAAATATATCCTAGTTGCGGTAGATTACGTGTCTAAATGGGTTGAAGCTCAAGCACTACCTACAAATGATGCTCGCGTAGTGGTAAAATTTTTGAAAGGGTTATTTGCCAGATTCGGGGTTCCTAAAGCCTTAATCAGTGATAGGGAAACACATTTCTGTAACTCTCAACTTGAAAAAGCTTTGCTTAGATACGGGGTGACTCATAGAATATCAACAGCGTACCACCCTCAGACTAATGGCCAAACCGAAGTCACCAACAGGGCTATCAAACGTATTTTAGAGAGATCGGTCGGATATAACCCAAAAGATTGGTCTAAAAAACTTAACGATGCATTATGGGCCTTCAGCTTATAAGACACCAACAGGATGTACCCCATTTAGGATGGTTTACGGAAAAGCTTGTCATCTGCCAGTAAAGATTGAACATAAAGCATACTGGGCACTTAAACAATGCAATATGGATCTCACAGCAGCTGCAAAAAATCGTTTCATGGAGCTTAACGAATTAATAGAGTTACGAGACGGAGCATACGAAAATACTCGAATCTACAAAGAAAGAACTAAGAAATGGCACGACTCTAGACTCCGCAGAGATAAAGACTTTAAAAATGGAGACAAAGTCTTATTGTTTAACTCTCGCTTAAAGTTACATCCGGGGAAACTCAAGTCAAAATGGACCGGTCCTTTTATAGTTAAAACCATGTACCCTTATGGAGTAGTAGAAATCACCAACAAAGATGGTTCGAGCTTTAAAGTCAATGGACATAGGCTAAAGAAATACCACGATAGAAGTTTCCGCACAGATTATAATTTAACTAAAGGATGCTTTATGCGGATGCGTTTAATTGTGACAGGATTAATCGTGTCTAGGTCTTAGGATGATGACCCGCCTAAGTCTTAAGAATGATATGCCGCCTCGAGATAAGTAAATCATTGCACTAAAACAAACAAACCAACATTGAACCGTAATTAATATGGCTAATATAATTTTCTATCATTTGGCTTGTACCGCTTTTCTATCTTCTAATTTTCTTCTTTTATGTTTGTTGTGTATTGAATTGATATTTGTTTCCACCAAACCTGTGCTAGTCTCTCAAGCTTAAAAACCCCCCACATCATTAGACAACGTACATAGCATAGGTTTAACCAGTAAATAGACTAATTAAAATACCGATAGAATATAGGAGTAATGTTTCATTCTTAGCGTTCAACATCCTACTTACCGCGAACTCCATCTTGATCGGGTACACTGCTCGTTAAAGTGTTGTTTTAGGTTTTAGCTAAATATAAATTTAAAACATGATAATCAAATAATTGACCCTACACGACAGCACATCATCGATTCATTGTAAAAGTAAAATTTGGTTTATAGCGCGCCTTGTATAGTCGAATTTCTCATTTCTTCACGGTGTGATGTCTAGCTGCTTGTTTCCTGCGTACATGTAAGATGTGGCGACTTGAGCACCAATCAAGTCTTGTTTTCTTATGGTCGTTCGTCATTCTAAGATAGTTTTGATGCTTAAAGTCAAAATTATTGAGTAATCCTAACTACTTACGTCGTCCTATACCAGATTCCCATATGGCTCTAAAAGCTTTCTCTTAGGGGTTTTCTCGCGTTCTTCCCTACTTCAGAATTGATATCAAGAGGCCGTCCACAAGCTTATCTTAGGTACTTTGGTTTGTTCGAAACGGTCACAACGAAAATAAAGTAATATATATTCGTTGGTTATAATTTTTTTAAGGGAGTGAGTCTTGTCATATCATATACCAAGCAGGGGACGAGGGAACAGATTACAAACCCTATAGCATCAACGTGTAAAATAAAGTAAAAGAACTGTCCAAATCAAGTAAAAGAACTATCAGTGACTATAGATCCATAGTTTCGTATAAAACTGTCTTACCGATAAAATAAAAACCACTAACTTATGATAAGCCTACCGCTAACTGAAACTACTCAGTTTAGTATGATACATACTGATCCTAGCTATGTCAACCTAGACTACTCCTCTTAGCTATCCATCCTCTGCTTAAGTGCGACAATACGGTCCATCAACTCCTGCATCTCATACTGATCTGTTGCATGCTGCCTCCTTAAGTCGTAAATTTCCCGCTGATCCTCATAGATAGACTGCCACAAAGCTCCTATCTGGGTGTCTGTGTACCTGCCCAGGCCTCAAGTGCCAACATCAGTCGCCATAAGGTACCCATGTTAATCCTAGTCTCCTCCAGCACTCGTTCCAGGCTCCTAAGCCTGAAACACTATGAGTAGATCTCCTCACGAGCTGCCTCTGACCTAAAGAATAACTTAGTGAAATCCTGACCATGACCCTCAAAAAGTCTAGATGGCAGTGCATCTAGATGCTCAGTGTGTGTGTGGAGTATACTCCCATGGAGCTCGAGTCGTGCCCCGATCTCTAGTAGGGCATCCTCGTCTAGTGCTGCAGTTGGTGCTGGAGTATCTACCGATGAAGGAATGACCGATGAGACCGGTGGGGACTTTAGGGACCACTCTAGTGATGCTGGTGTCCCAACTGTTATGGTGAGGTCTAGACTGGTGAACACAATGGAGGTATGTCGCACTCAATGTCCATGTATATTGTACTGTCCTCTGGGTCATCCCACGTAGTGCGGATAGGTAACCTAGCATGGGTTTATGTGGAAATCTTTAACTGCTGATTCGGTGTGGATCTGGAACTCTTTCCCACCTTGTAAGTACTAGGCATAGTGTCCATGGCTCATTCAAGGGCACAATATCTAGCCGCCCTGTAACCTAAACCCAATGGCTCATCCTTGGCTGTATCCTCAGCTAGGACAGTCTGCTGCTGCTGACTCTCTAATACCGTATCCTCATCCTTCGAGTTGGTACCCTCATCCTCCTACTCATCACTCTTAGTCTTTGTATCTGCTATAAGCTTAGAAGTGCCTCGATATCTCTTCCATGAGAGAAACAAGATTTTAGATCATAACAATATCCCAACATGTAATGACTCCAAATCTTTAATGCATGACTCCCAAAAGACTATCCCAATGTATCCTTAGCACCTCGTGCCTTATTGACCTGAGAAAAACATGCTTAAAATGCCAACATAAAGTTGGTGAATTCATAGGTTTGTGTAAATGTAATATAGGACCGTAAGATTTTCAAATGTATGATAATGCAACTTATGCAAACATCACAAATGTTAATGACGTTCCCTCCCTGTTTTTAAAAGGGCTTTCATGACCACCGAAGCGTCGACAGTAATGAAAGCAAATAAATATTGCCACATATGCACGTGATGATGTTTTTAACCCCGCAAACATCCAGATCTGACATAGTATACATCCGTTGGTTCACTTCGTGACACCAGTAAGAGCTACTCACCCGGATGGGGATGTCAACCCCAATAGATCTATTTATAATATTCGCGCTCACATAAAGTAATTGACAGTTCATGATAATGGGCTCAAAGGGTTATTGCTAACTTTGCAAACACGTAATCATGGTAAAATAAAATGTACACTTACTTCTAATTTGTAAAAAAAAAAAAACCATGTTTCTCCACCCCAAAAGTTGTAAATCGATTGAATATAGTAAAACATGGGCAATGAACCTCACATTAAAGCAATGATACCTAAAGTAAACAGTGGTACGAAAAAAACGATGCAAAAGCATTATCCCAACCTATGCATAAATAATCATATTCCCTAAAACGGAAAAATAATAATAAAAATACTATCAAATCTTGACCCTATGTGTGCTTGGTCTAGTATTTTAATACAATGATAATTGGAAATAGTTTCTTGATTAAAAATGATTAACTTTATCGGGTCAACGTGGTCAAACCATAAGTATATAATTTACGACTTTAGACTTTTAAGAAACTAGGTCGTACATACTTTAAATTTTTAGTTTAGGTCAGCCCTTGGTTTGGTCTCTAAGTGCGTTAAATAATTAGATGAAACATTGACGTTTTCCTTTTGAATTAAACTTATAACTTACTAAGTTTTAACATAAGGTGTCGTAGAGTTTTACAATTAAATTCTGTCTTCGTTATTTGACGGTATTAAAAAGTAAAAGTACATTTGAAATCTCCGCTGAGTAGTCTACAACTTTCATTTAATAAGTTTCGGCTGAACACGTCGTTTGAGTATTTAAAAATGAGGCTAAATATGAGCAACATGGCAGTTTTATACTTAGAAATATTCAAGTTATTTAAGCTTATTGGTCTTACGTGGTCAGAACCTTTGAACAAGTTTGCGGCATTGGCTACTTAAGTGTTTTAAACACAAAAATAAAAGTACATTTGAAAACTAGGCTAGGTCTATTACAACTTACCTTTTATGAGTTTTGGGGGCAGAGGTCGATATCGTGGTCAAAAATGAGGCTAAAGTAGGGGGTGTCGAACTGTCTGTCAACAGTATTAACTGCGTGACAGTAGTACTAACTTTGGGCCTTGGTTGTGAGTTCATTTCTTAACCATTTTTGTTGATTCGAACTTCTAAATGAAGCTCACTATGCCGACTATAGAACGCCCCCAATTCCTGCCTTAAACTCCAAACCTAATTGAGTTAAAAGGAAGCCTCAAGTCGACCTAACATGGCAGTTTCTAAATTGTATAAAATAACAGGTTTTGCACGACGACTTTGAGGGCTTGAAACTTTCTACTCGCTGGACGAAAGTAATTTATTTCAGGGGCAATGTACTCACTACATGGCATATTTCTGGTGTAAACAAAGTGTAGGATTTTATGACAATCCTTAGATGCCGAAAAACACACATAAAGTCCAGGTGTGGGTTACGTTTTTAAACTAACGCTATACAGGCGATTTCTTTCTATCTATATAACGCGTCTAAACAACAAGAGGGTTGAGTCTTATACTCAGATTCTAGCCTAGACACAGTCCCTATCCCTTTTTAGTTATTTCCTCAAATTTTTATAAGGGTTTTATGTTTATTCGATTTCTATCACAAAGTGTTCAAAAGATGAAGTTTTCTTTCCTTATGGATTTCATGTACACTCACTAAGGAAGCAAGATAGCATGATATATAAAAGAGTAAAATAGATGTAATAGCTCACAGAAAGCGTGGGATTGTGTGCGTGAAGGACTTGGCCCAACGAGAAGAAAAAGAAACCCTAAATCGCTTGCAACCCTTACGTGACCCAAACCAACTATTTTTCCACCACCGTCTGCACTTCTATGATCACGAAACAACCCTTCTTGCTGCCTTAACGAGGACGTTCAACAAGGAAACGAAACACCCAAGAATTCTAGTTAGGGTTTTCTAGTGTGTATGGAGTTAATAAGGGTGTAAGGAGTTTGTGTTTGTATGCCGAAACCAGAGAAATCAAGGAACCAAGTGGGATGAATGGAGTATAAGGTATATGAGTTGTGTTATTGCTGTGTTTTCAAAGAAACAAACTTGGTCCTTTATGCATGAATAAGAGGTAGGCATAGTGTTCTGGTGTGAGATCACGTTTGGTTGTTGATTCATTAAGGGCAAGGATTTCTTGGTTTAATACATGGTCAATATACAGGAGATTAAAGTTGGTTACTGTTGAAAGCGTGGAAGCAAAACCAAGAGGAAGTAGCAGCTAGTATGAATCACGGGTGTTGTGGGTTTAGGAGAAAAGCATGTTATGGGCTTTTAACCGTTGGGCAATGAGCTAAATTAGGATAGGATTTTGTTATCTTTTTCTTTGAATAATTCGGCTGGAGAACTAAGAATGAGGGATCACACGAGTATTGTGGGCTAGATTGTAGGGATTTTTATCTTAAACCTAGTCGAGTATGTGTTAGACTTTAGGAATCATATGGGTCTTTATTTAGTTTGTATTTAATTTGTCCCATATATATAAGAGCTAAGGTTTTTGATGTAAAGTATTTTATTGAATTCTCACTTTGAATTAAAATGAGTGTGATTATATATAGTTTTTCCCTTGTCGCGAAAACAATTTAAAAATGACGAAAGTACGGAGTCGTAATATGACCTGTAAAACCCAGGGTGTTATAACATGGGTTTTTAAAACACTTATATTAATATAAAATGAATTTTTTATGTACAACTATGTGTATAATTATTAGTTGTACTAATATCACAATTGCAAAACATTAAACATGAAAAAAATCTTACATGCCTATATATTAAAAAAAATTGATTTATGTATAAGCTCTGTGCATGCACGGGACTTATAACGAGTGCTCTTAATATGAAATGTTTGGTATAAAATAATATGATAGTTTTGAAAAACAAATTACAGTAAAAGACGTGCATGTACAACATTTAAGGATGTGCCAAGATAACAAAAAATGTAAAAATAATATTGGTTTTTCTAACTTGTGCTCTAGAGGCACAAGTTAAGAAAGAGTCCACAGTCTGCGTGTCATCGTCTGAATGGCCACTAACTGACCACTCAGAAGATGACGCACAGAAAGTGAACTTTCCTTAACTTGTGCCCCTAGGGCACGAGTTAGAAAAATTCAAATAATATATGCTGGAATAATTAGGATAAATACATATATTACATGTTATATTCGTGTATAATATGTTTGGTCCAGAATACATCTACACTAGAAAACACATTTTCGTGAAACATATTTGATTTGGGATCGAACATTATCATCCATGTTAGCAAAAAAAAATGAAACTACAAACAAACAATTAAACTACAACGCTATCTCTTATACTTTTGTTTACATCTTCTTAATACTTTCCTTTTGTTTACATCTATCTTGTAGAGTGAGAGGCGGACCTAGGAGTTCTCGAAGGTACAAATAAACACGATGGATGTTTGTTGTGTAGTGTAAATTTTCGCTAAAAATCTCGATTTTTCCGTTTGAAATGAATATGGTCTCTAATTTTTTGTGACATCAACACGCCTTTTGCTTAATTAGTTTACTAATATGTCAAAATATCTATTTTTTTAATTTGTTTACTAGTTTTGGTGAAATCTTACCTTTTTATTTGTAAGAACACCAAGATGAGTCCGATGACATGTTTTCAAGCCACCCAACTTCGAACTTTGTTTGGGGCTCTAACTTGTTTTTAAGAGTTTAGAGAAGCTTGACTAGTCATATAAACTAACCTTTAAAACATATACTTTGGTTAGCAACAATGTATTTAAGAGTTTTAAGTTTCATAAGCCTCTTCTTTATTAAAAAGCTATTTAAAGTAACTTTTGAAAAATGTAAGAGCTTTTGAATTGTCAAATTACATTAACACCTTTCAAATAATATTGATAAATTGTTGTAAAAAGTGACACCGGATTGAAACAAAACATAAACTAAAATATGAAATGCAATAAAAGTTGACACACAGATTTAACATGGAAAACCCCCAATAGGGTAAAAACACGAGCAAGAAAATATATGTTTCACTACGTAGAAAGTTAGAAGTTACACCTTCTCAAGTTATAAAGATTAATAAGAATCTCTTGTAACCAAGAAATATACAACAAACTCTCTAATAGACTCAAGATACTAGTAAACACTTCTATGTGTTTTGTGTGGAGAATGGGTGTGAAATGAAGCAAGTTTCATTGCCTTTTATAGTCACACTTGCTTGCCCATTGACATCATGCATGACCAAATATCAAACCAAGTTGCATACAAGTTGTCCAACTTGAGTAAGATTCTCATCACTTATTCAATGTATCTTAACAATCTCCCACTTGAAGATTAGATCGAGGCTCGGTCAATCTTCACACGACATCCCTCATTGCCATTTTCATGTTGCTTACGTTTCTGCTAGGCCACATAAGGATCAGCACTATATAAACTTGTCACGGTTGATTGCTGTCGTCAGATAATCTGCCACATTATCATTAGTATGATTTTTCTGCATATCCATAGTCCCTTCTTCCACTTTCTCACAAACGAAGTGATACTGAACTTGTATATGCTTTGTTTTTTAATGAAATGTTAGATTCCATGCAAGATATAAGGCACTCTGATTGTTACAAAATAGAGTAATTTTCTCTTGTTCGTGCCCTAGCTCTTCCAACAACATCTTCAACCATACTGCTTCTTTACTAGCTTGAGCAGATGCGACATACTATGTTTCTGTTGTTGACGTGGCCACAACTGACTGCAGTTTTGAAACTCAGCTTACTATTGTGCCACAAAGTGTGAACACATAACGAGTGGTTGATTTGCTTCCATCAATATCACCTGCATAATCTGAATCAACAAATCCTTTGACAGTAAGATCCAATTCCCCAAAACATAATGCGACATCCGAGGTTCCTTTGGTGATTGGTGGGTTTTGTGTCACATGGATTGGGAATGGATGATATGGACCGTTGGATGGATATTGTTGGCCAACGTTTGTTTTTATAGTGTGAATGATTCGTGCAGTTTTTTGTTATTGGTGGATTTTGTGTCATACGGATTGGGAATGGGATGATCCGGACCGTTGGATGGATATTGTTGGCCATTGTTTGTTTTTATAGTGGGAATTATCCATGTAGTGTTTTGTGATTGGTGGATTTTGTGTCATATGGATTGGGAATGGGATGATTTGGACCGTTAGATGGAATTGTTGGCCATTGTTTATTTTTATAGTGGGAATGATCCGTGTAATGTTTTGTGATTGGTGGATGTTGTGTCACACGGATTGAGAATGAGATTATCTAGACCGATGGATGAATATTGTTGGCCATTGTTTGTTTTTTTAGTGGGCATGATCCGTTTAGTGTTTTGTGATTGGTGGATTTTTTGTCACATGGATTAGGAACGGGATGATCTGGACCGTTGGATGATTTTTTTTCCATTGTTTATTTTATGGTGTGAATTATCCGTGTAGTGGTTTGTGATTGGTGGATTTTGTGTCACACGCATTGGAATGAGATGATCTGGATGGTTGGATAGATATTGTTGGCCATTGTTTGTTTTTATAGTGGGAATGATCTGTGTAGTGTATTATGATTGGTGGATTTTGTGTCACGCGGATTGAGAATGAGATAATTTGGATCGTTGTATGGAGTGGTGAGGATTGTGTTTTCTTTATGAGTTTGTTAAGTTGGTTTTGCTATGATAGATATTGATTCCGTTGATGTTGTGATTTGGAAATGTATTTGATGGTTAGCATTGGGTATCCTGAAGCTAAGCTGTCATGTTGGTGCCGTGAAAAAATTCTGTCATCTCATTATTTTAAACCAAAAAACACTCAGAGAGGCTGTTTGGTTCGTGAGTTCAAAAACCACAGGTTTTGAACTCTGTCGTATTTCAAATATGGTAAACAATTAAATCTCAGTAGAGTTAAGTACATTTTTTTCCTTGTGGTTTGGTGCGTTTTTCATTTTTGGTCCAAAATTCAAAAAAAGTTTGGTTTTGGTCCAAAAGACATAGTTTTGTTTCGCTTTTAGTCCAAAAGACATAGTTTCGTTACACTTTTGGTCCAAAAGACATAGTTTCGTTCCACTTTTAGTCCAAAAATTTTAGTCCGAATTTACGGAATTGGACTAAAAGTGGAACGAAACTATATTTTTGTACCAAAATCAAACCTTTTTTGAATTTTGGACTAAAAGTGAAAACGCACCAAACCACAAGGACCAAAAATGTACTTAACTCATCTCAGTAATTGCTATCATTTTGTGTGTTTGGTTGGTCAAATGTTGCCCAAATTCTTTTGACATATTGAGTCGTAAATGGCATATTTACCCTCATGTCATTTACTTCATCTTCAAGATCTTTATCTCTTTGACTTTGCAACCAAAATATGAATATTGATAACTCGAAAATGCTTTTTGCAAACTACATTCCGCTGCTATGGTGACAAATAATTGTCATAATGAACCAATTTTCGGATCTTTGGAAACCCAATAATTAATTGAAAAAAAATAATTAGAACTTACCAGCACATCAAAAACTAGCGAAGATAGAAAGATATGTGAAAATAAAAGCATGAATCTGAAGGTTAAAAATCAAAGAAAAATGAAGTTAAGAAATAAAAATAGATGGAGATATCTATTATACTAAAAGATTCGGCCCCTAAATTTAATAGGGTTGTATCTTTAAATGCTCTCAACTCAAAATCGACCTCCTTCATTCCTTACAGAATACGCAATTACAAGGTTTATTATCCATTAAAAGCTACACAACCCCTTCATCATTCAACCTACGGTTCATCTTCATCTTCAACCATCAATTATCCAACCATTCAAATACCATTAGAATTCATTAATTAGGGAGCTATGATGCAATTACAGCTCCATCCTTTAAGATGAAGCTGAAACAATTCGAAACCCCCAACCTCCATGCAAGTGCTTTTACCCTCTGAGTCTGATATGGATCGATGAAGGAAAAAAAATAATTTAATGTGAAAGTATTAAGTTGTATTTATACAAACAATTGAATCTAAAATTTCTCTCAGGTTTGTTTGATTTCCAATTTGTTTTTCAATTCATACTAAAAAAGCATTTAAGTTAATTGTTTTTCATCTCATATTTGTGTATTGATGTTATGGATTGGTTTTATGTATTAGATTGCTGCATGAATCGATCATTTTTGTGTTTTTTTGTTAGATTGATTGAGTTTGATTATGGGTTCTACGGAGGCGGTCGCGGAAATGGTCTTGCCCTGTCAACATGTTCAAATAAATTATTGATGGTAGGCTTATGATTGTGGTTTCTATGTTTTGATTAATTGGAATGGAATTTAGGTTTGTTTATGTTTTGTGCCCCGTCAAGATTTGCTTATTGAGAATGAAATAAGTCAAAAAAACATGTTATTTGGTTGATTTTAGTTGCGAGACCCTAAATAATCCCAACTAAATGAATTAACTCCACAACATCACTATTTTAATAAGCACTTAGAAAAACGATAAAAATAATTAAGTATTATTTTAAGAGTTTTTTAGTAATTTAAGTTCTATTGGGTGATATATGATGTATATATATGGAGTAAAGTTATGTTTGGTTTAGTTTGATTCCATACGCGCATTCAAAATGTGACATTTTGGTGTTTTTGTGAGTTTGTTCATGGAATTCCTAATAACACATATTACTTGATTGTCTAAAATTTCCGACCCACTTTATGGTAAGAAACCTAATTAAATGATTCCCAGTATGAAACAATTTTGCCGTTTTTTCATTACGAGAACTCTTTATGGTCAAGAAGCCAAACCCTGTATGATAATTTTACTGATTTGCCGAAAAGTGACTCGGGTTATGATCAGAAGCAAGTAAAGAATGAAAGGTTAGTTGAGAATGTGAAAAGGGGGAAAAGGGTTAGGAAAATAGGAGAGAGGGAGGATGGAGGGGTGGACGGAGGGGAGCAGGCAAAGGAAAGGAGGAGGAAAGGACGGGGAAAGAAGGAGAGAAAGGGGGGAGGAGGGAAGTGAAAATGGGCGAGTTAGTTTTGGAGTGTGATTTTGAGAGTGGGTCGACAGTTTGGTGATTGTGATTAGAGTGGTGGATCAAGTAGGTTGCGTATTTGAAGGATGAGATGAGGTCGCTTGAGGTATTGTTGGCATTGAGAGAAAAAGAAGGAGTGGCAGTGGTTTGGAGTGATGTTATTATTGTGGGCTTGGAGATGTTGTGGCCAAGGAGTATGATTGTTTGGTTGGTTTTAATGATGGTGGGGATAATTATGTGAGTTTTGATCCGCGGGAACACAATTTGGTCGACTTGAGGGTGAGTCGTTTGGTGAAGCTCTTCATTATTTTTGCTTACTACTTATATCGTGAAATCAGTGGGTTGTATGATTTGTTTTGCTGAAATTGTTAACACTAAAGTTTGGATAATTTGTTTGTTCCACTCATTAATCGTTAAAAAGTAGTGCAAACGGATAAAACACCAGTTGACCTTAGAGCTAATATTATCGTATGCTAATTGACCATCCCTACTTTCAAACGGGTTGCTGATCTTTTTGATTGGCTTAATACTACGGGTGAGACCTCCCTCTTGGGAAGGTGGTGTGGTTTGTATCGCGATTTTAGTTGGTTGAGTGAAAAATGTCCCTATTTTTAGGAGGTTCAACAATAATTGTCCTAAAGTTAATATTTAAAAATTTATGGAGTGATCCTAGAGTTCTTTATTTTTATTCGAAACGGTGTTATGGGGGTGTTTGGTATTAGCTAATATACGCGTTCTCTTTAAAAGTGATCTAAGTAACGTTTGTCGTATATGATCACAACAGCTCTCTGTGGTGAACTTAACGCGTGTCTTTAAATATCCAGTCTTAGGGAAAAAAATATGTGTTAGTTGCAATGCATCTTTGTTACTGATTTTTTGTAATTTGCAGGCCAAGATTCAAGATTCCCGCATCAGTTTTCATCAGGTAATCTACATCTTAAATTAATCTCTTTGCATTCTTATTAATTGATGACGCACTTCTGATTTTTGATTTTTTTTGTATCGATTTATTTTTTGGTCTGGTTTTGTAAATACAATTAATTGTCGATTTTATTTTCGTCTGTTGGTTAGCATCTGAGATATGTCTCATATCCTCTATCGATAGGCTTATTGATAATATTAAGATCGAGAAAATCATCTGAATGCTCGTAATTGAGCCCAGAGTTGAAGTCCCACTGTTAAGACATGCTACAGGCAGTAGTAAGTGATTGGAGTATAATCGGTAATTTCTGATAATATTATATGTTATTTACATGGTGTTTGGGACTGTGTTTTGAGAGTAATTATCTATTATGCTTTCAAGTTAAGTATAGCAGTTTCGGAAGTTAGCATACAGTTAAATTTCTTAGTTGCTTTAAGATACACAGGTACGAACAAATAATGCGATTTGAGGTACTTTTTAATGAGTATTCATGATATGCATGTATGTTGAAAGATTTCAGATCAGTACTCATGTTTTGTTATATTTTAAGCTTGGGATGTCCATTGAGGTGAGAACATCAAAGTTTAAGTGTATATGTTAACCAACTTTTAGTTCCATATCTATATTCCTCCTACCCTTACTGCTGACGTGACCAATTACAAATGTTTAGAAACCTTGAGTTGCTTCAGCTCCTTCAGCCTGATATCTTATCCTTAAGAAATGACAATGTTAAAAAGTTTCTGTTTTATTTTGAGTATTCATTTAGCTCTTCTCTTATTTACGGGTTATGTGCAAGATGATCTATCAGGTACCTAAAAACATTTTTCTTTAAATAAAATTAATTTGAATGTAACTCTCGACACGTTGTGTCGTTACATTATGTATTGTATCACCACACTCTTAGTTGGTTGGGTCACTTTGACTCATCTTTCCAAACAATTAAAATTTACACACCCATACATCTAGACTATAAGTTCCTGATGGTATTGGTGTACGTATTAAGTACATTGTTACATTTCCATCTTTTCTGTTTAGGTATCTTTCAGATACAAAAAACAATCCACACTTATATATAATATTAGACTTATCTTTTTTTGTTATAAGATCATGGAATATTTTTATATGGTTCAAATAATTCACTGATATGCCACTCCAGAAAACCCCCCAACCCAAACAAACCACCACTTATAAAAACAGGCAATAAAATATGCTTCAAAATGATGGCTTGTAGTCCCCACACCACCACAAACTCACCCCCTTCTCTCCATATTAGGTTGGAATAAGTCAAACAAATTAGGCATTGCCATCCATTCATAGAGCTAATGCTGGAGGTATGTTTGTACTTCATTAACTTATTGGACAAGTTATCTCTGCTGCTCGCGAGTCGTCTACAAAGGTGAAATAGCAAATGGTGAACAAAAAAAGATGAAAACCCCATGATTGATTAATTTTGCCGCAGGGAGGGATATAATTTATTTGGTCATATTTCGACACAAAAAACATTATGTATCTTTAAGGATATTGTTCTAATATAAGTGTGAAGCTTTTACTGTATAATCAAATAGCTAATGGGAACTTACATCAATTATTGCAAAATAAAAGGAATTTGGATTGGGAAGCAAGGTATAAGATTGGCGATGGGGTCTGCAAAAGGGCTCGCGTATCTTCGGCAAGATTGTGTATTAAGCTTGATTTTGTTCTAATTTTGACTGTTTTGGTAATCAGTTTAATGAACTGAGTAATGGAAAGAATGAATGATGTGAACTAGAAGCTATGTTGTATAATGTGTTTACTTTTAAAAATGGGTTATGTAGATTTTAGGATTTTATAGCTAAGGTAAGAATGCTATATTTTGCTATTTGACCACTGTTGGCAATTTATGATATGAATTGGAATATAGGTTGTGTATTTGACCAATTTCAAAAATGGGTTATGATCAAACCTTGGTTTATGTGCCCACGCAGCTTATGCCATGAACGTGTACCACCAAGCTAACGGGCATCAACATTTGACAAAATCACTATGCAAGCGACCATTATACGCACTTCATGCGAAAAAAAATTGACACAAGCCGTGTGCAACGCACGAGTCTGCATGCCTCGTGATTAAGAAAAGCTGAGATGGAGAGAGGAAACAAGAAGGAAGAGAAGGACATTTTTGTCTTATCTAACCTTTGTAACTCCCGTGCTTTAAATGCTTCACCTCACTAGTGGAATAAGAAAACACGCTTTTTGATGTATTATAATATTAAACCCATCCTCCTACTTTTCAACCAAACGCAGTATTTGACCGACTTACAATTTCAAACCCCATGAAATCCATTAAATATAGCCCAACCAAACAGCCCCTCATATGCCTTATAACACTAAAATCTTGTGTTATGAGATACCATTGGTCTTCACATAACCCAATAAAATTCAAATACAACAACAAAAAAAAGAAACGAGACCATTTAGGCTGGGAACGACGGCACGAGACGTGAAAATACCACCCTCGGTGTCCTCTTGGCGTTTTTGTGTGGCGTTTTCCTGACGACGCCGAGTGAGCACGCAAGGTACCCTATGTTCTTAATGTGAAATGTTTCGTATAAAAAAGATATGATAGTTTTGCAAAAATTCAAAGACGTGCGTGTTCAACATTCAACGACGTCCCAAGATACCAAAAATGTATAACAACAAAGATTAATATATGCCGTAATATTTAGGTTAAATGTATATATTACTTGTTATATTTGTGAAAAATGTTTGGTCGTTCTACGACATAAATAAACCAAAAGACCAAATGCCCAATCGGAAAACACATTGATCCAAAATACATCTACACTGAACACGATGGATGTTTGACGTCTAGTGTAAATTTTAGATAAAAGTATCAATTTTTTTGAAATGAACCTGATCTCTAAATTTTTGTGACATCAATACATCTTTTGCTTAATTAGTCTACTAATATTTCAAAGAAATACATATTTTTTAAATTTGTTTACTAGTTTTGGTAAAATCTAACCTTTTAATTTGTAAAGAAAACTAAGATGAGTTGGTTTCTTTTTTCATCTCTGATGAACATTGTTTGGGGGCTCTAACTTCTTTCAAAAAGTTTAGAGAAGCTTGACTATTCAAATAAACTAACCTTTAACATATACTTTGAGTTTCATAAGCCTCTTTAATTTGAAGTAACTTATGAAAGATGTACGAGCTGTTGAATTGTAAAATTACATTAACACTCTTCAAATAATATTAATAAATTCGTTTACATTCATAAACTTCATCTTCGACTACTACGTTAAACATGTCTAATTATTTCTTTACACAACCGGTTTCTATCAAATTTTATCAACCTTAACTCATATGATGCGCGATTAAAGTCAACGAATTATTTTCCATTCCAACACGATTTTTATTCTTGTCTAATTTGTGTGGAAAATTTCGGTTCTTGGTTATCGCAGGTTATCATAGTTTTTTTTTTAACGGCAAAAATTTATTAAACTAGCAAGGAGCTAGAAAACAATTACAAGGAAATAAATTGGGGATTTTT
>BQNB010001091.1:121408-147339 GCA_026074375.1 Tanacetum coccineum
AACCCTAAACCCTAAACCCCAAACCCTAAACCCTAAACCCTAAACCCTAAACCCTAAACCCTAAACCCTAAACCCTAAACCCTAAACCCTAAACCCTAATGCCTAAACCCACGCTACGCCTAAAGCCAATGCCTAGGTCCATATCGTAATGGTTAGGCTACGCCTCACGCCTTAGCGACGCCTTTATGGCGCCAAGGCGCACCTTTTAGAACACTGTATTACCCCGTGCCTAAAAACCTTTAGTCACGACCAGTCCGACAAGCATAAACATAAACTAAATCACAAACATCCTTCGACACAAACTGTAACGGATCCCAATTCAAATGCACCCGTGAATCTACAACTACATAAAGATTGATAAACGAAACGAAACGCAAGAAAGGAAGTACTAATACGAAAGAAAACCTTTCCAGCCTCATCATTCGTACAACCTGTGTTTGGTTTTCGAAACAAACTATAGACGGTCACAAGCGCATACTACACTACCAAATCAAGGAGCTTAATAATCAAACAACAAAAAAAAATACTTAACAGGTTATTAACATACCATACCCATTAATATTATAATTAAAAGCTTCACATAATTATCCAGGATTACAACTGCCAACTTAAAACATCATAAACAAAAGAAAAGCTTCACATAAACAACCAAGACAACAAAACAACCATCAACAATACTGACCCAAACAAAAGAACCCTACACAAATCCTAACCCATCTTCCTCCTTCACTTCAACTGCTTCTGCTTCTCCACAATCTCCTCTTCTGCATCAGTGAGCCAGTGCTGCAAATCATCCAGCTTCGCCTCCGCTTTACGCTGCTCATCTCTCAAACACATAATGGTGTCCCACACCTCACCAACATCCTCTAAAGCTTCAAGCCCAGCAATAAGGGCATTCAACTGCCCAAGTTCATTCCTTGCGATGTTGACTTCAGGCCCCATCCTCGTAATAAACCCACGCCGATATGCAATCTGCTGAGTCACAAATAACTTCAGATACTCGTTTGGATCGGTCTTACCACTTAGCTCGATAACATCATCAACAAAACTGTTGCTTCCGCTTGCTCCTGCCATGGTTAGTGTTAGGGTTTTGGTTAATTAGAGAGATCGAGATGATGGAAATGGAGTAAATAGGGGAAGTGGTGTTACAAACAAATATGGGAGGGGGTATAAATAGGGGAAGTGTGTGGTGGAGAAGTGGCAAATGAACCATCATTGTTGCAAGTTAATTACGCAGGCTTCTCACACCCAGAGAATTAATGGTTTCTCACATCCAATGAACAGGAAAGTTCATAATTCCCATATACCCAAACTAAACTCTCACACTCCAAAACAAGAACAAACTAAACCCCTTAACTTACACTTTTTCACAAAAATAAACCCTCCCCTAAAAACAATATATTCTATTACAAAAATTAAAAAATTTAAATTTAAATTAAAAATTTAGAAAAGTTAGAAGTAAAAAATGTTTAAAAAAGCTACAAAATTTAAATTAAGACTTTCCATACAATTATATAAAAAATAACTAACAAAAATATAAAAAAGAAACTCAACCCGTGATTCCAATTTTCGTTAAGTACATACTCCACCCGTGATTCCATTCGCTATGTACCTTTTTTAACAATTATACGTTTCACATAGGCACTATAAGCCACTACAACCCAATACGTATGACACAGGGGAATGTCAAACAAAACCGTGAAACTAAGAACCGCTAAAGTTTGAAACCCGAAAAAACTCAGAAACCGAAATAAACCCGCTTATAATGGTTTCGGAGTTATGTTTGTTAGTTTTTAATGTGCTGCGGTTAACCGAAACAGACCGTGCATATTATCTACATGATTGTTACCAAACAAACAGAACTGGAACCGCCCGTTGAACAACCCAATGCATATGACCCATATGATTCAAATACCCATTAATGATGTGACCAGTGATAACCATATGCACATGACCCATGACCATATGAATTAGACATTATCACCGGTCCATGCATGGGGTACCATTACACTAGCTATAATACCACTACCACCCCAAATGCACAGGACCCATAACCCATGATAATTACCCATTGTCACCAGTCATGGATGTGTCGTAACATGACACTCTAAGCAACTACAACCCAATGCACATGACCCATAACCTATGTTAATTACCCATTGTCACCAGTCATGGATGTGTCGTAACATGACACTCTTAATGCCACTACAGACCCAATGCACATGACCCATACGATGTCCAAAATACCCATTAATTGAATTGACAATGTGATAACCCTTAATCACATGACCCATGACCCGTGATGAATTAGTCCAATATCACCGTCATGCATGGGTTCTATAACACTAGCAGAATCCACAACAACCAATGCACATGACCCATAACCCATGTTAATACCCCATTGTCACCACAGTCCATGATGTGTCGAAACATGAAGCATAATCCATTAACAACCCAATGCAAAGACCCTTGACCATGTTAATTACCCTTTGTTATCAGTCTAGTGTATTGTCCGAAACAATGACACTCTATAGCAACTAAAACCCATGCATATGGACTATATGATGTCAAATTCCTATTAATGAATGTGACCTAAGCACAGGACCCATGACCCATATGAATATCATTATCACCGGTCAATGCATTGGGTTTTCCCTTACACTAGCTATAATCATCACCACCCCAGATGCACATGACCCATGACCCATGTTTAATTACCCATTGTCACCCAGTCATAGGATGTGTCGTAACATGACACTTCTAAGCAACCTACAAACCCAATGCATAGACCCATACCATGTTTAATTACCCATTGTCACCATCATGGATGTGTCACACATGACACTCTATAATAAGCAACATACAACCCTAGCACATGACCTATACGATGCAAATAAACCCGATTAATGATTGGACAAAGAGAACCTAATGCACTAATGACCCCATGGACCCATATGAATTAGTCATTATCCGCTGTCATGCATGGGGTTCCATTACACTAGCCCATAATTCCACTACAACCAATGCACATGACCCATGACCCATGTTTTTTACCCATTGACACCAGTCATGGGATTGTCCTAACTTGTAGCTATAATCCACTACAAAACCCAATGCACATGACGCGCATACCATGTTAATTACCCATGTCACCAGTCAGGGATGTGTCGTAACAATACACTTCTAAGCAACAACTACCCAACTTCATATGACCCCATATGATGTCAAATAACCCATAATGAATGTGACCTAATGCACATGACCCATGACCATAAGATCTAGTCCAATTATCCTCCTACGCACCCCCCGGGTGTGTCATGGTGCATGGTGTCGCCATTACACCAGCTTAGAGGAGATGCGCGAGGGTACGCGGTGCGCTGTGATCGTTCGTGGGGGGGGTCTGGGGGGTGGGATATAGAGAATCGAGTAGGTTATTGGGTTGGTTTTGCGATTTGGCGGGGAATGCGGATGTTAGTGTTGGCGCGTAGTAAGAGGGTAATGTGTAAGATCACATACTCAATGACTAGGTAGCAACATGAATCGTGTAACTTCGACTGAGCGGTCCACTAGGGTCACTTCTAATTCTTTGTGAGCGCCTTGTCAGCTCCGTGTAAGTTCATTGTGATAGTTATGGATCACGTCCATAAAGCATGATACCGGATGACACTCCAGAAGAGGGAACTTTACCATATTGGTACCACTTCGTGGTCTCACTGTCATCTCAAGAGCACATGCAGCGACTCCATTAGACGTAGCGTGGGTTGAAGTGACAGACACTTACACAGCGTACATATGCATTCGGATAGTTAGTCTTGTACTCAAGACGTGTCCATGTTAAAAACGGACTCATCTACTTGGACTGAGTGAGCGTTGACTGAGGGGAACATTTAACAACTGCTGTCAATAGTCTTATATTCTAATAATCAACCGAATGCAGTTCATTGGGAAGAGTGTGGGGTTGGGCGGGGGGGTGGGGGGGATTAGTAGGGGGTGGGGGGGGGGGGTGGGGGGGGTGCCGATCTTAGGCCATAGAGTGATTGAACTACATACATCACACGCTTAAGGGAATCTGTGAGACGGCTAAAATTAAATGCGCATCGGAGTCATGGCGACACTGCGCATGCCCTGCCGTGGGTGTCGTGAGATGCGGGATTATAGCTATCGATGTAATACAATACTTGGGATCATGCATGTTCCATTATACTAGCATACTCCAAATCAAGATTTTTCCATTTCATTGAGAACTTCGTGAAGTAGTGCAGCCGACTTAACTGTGTGTTGTTCCGGATGCATATGCATATCTAATGTTGCCTTTAGTACACTTATCTTTCCACGCAAGTGCTTGCAGTTTGAGCACTCTGCATTTCTTGAAGATCCTGAAGAATAGTTTAGAGGTGTTGAAGGTCCTAAGAGTAGCTTGAGGTTTGACAGGTCTGAAGAATACTTGGAGTGATGAAGGTCTACAGATGAGTCCAGAGAACTCATCAATTGACGAAGTCGGGTCTCTTTCCATAAAAAAATCGACATCCAAAATTTTTTGGGGGCTATTAAATAATAAACAAATCAATTATTTTAACAACTAACCATGATATTTATATATTACACAAATAAAAACATGTGATTCGTTCCCCTTTGATGTTGGACAAGGCATAGTAATAGTGTTTACCTGTAGCCTCTCAGGTTTATACGATTGTCGTAGAACTACATCTCCTTCTCCACAACTACACGCAAAGGCTTTAAATGGCACAATCTTCACCATCTTTTTATGGTTGTGATGGTAAGAGTGTGTGATATGTTTGTGGTTGTGATAATATCTGCTTTTATTCTATAGAAGAGTTTTTGGCGGGGAGAAATTTTGGCGGAGTATTAGCGGGAGTTATAGAAGATTTTTATCAACCCTTTTCTAAATTATCGGTCTAAAGGTATTTTCCTCTGATATTTTCATGAAATATTTCGTAAAATTCATGACAATGTATTCCCCCCAAAAATTTCATGAATCATGTACCAAATTAAGCACAGAAACAACTCCTCCTGGAAGATCAATAGGCAAAAATAACCGTGCCACAACTCCCTCTCTTCTCACCAAAAATCCCGTCACCACCACAGCTCTCATCACGTCTTGTCGTTGTGACTCTCCCGTCATAGACCCACCACTCCCGTCACCACTAGTAAGTATTCTTATATATGTTCCTTTAATTTTGTACACGTCGTTCTAAAAAAATTGTGTTTATGATTTTCTAATTGAAAATGTATTGATTATGCTATAAATGAATTATTATCTAATCAATCATATGGTAGACAACTTTCTCTTTGATTTACCCATCCCTTTGATATCCTCCTTTAGGCACTCATTCAAATCCTCACTGTCACTGCCTATTAATGTCAATCTTCTTCATAACTGTTATGCCTTAAAATATAGAGTCCGAACATGAAGTTCGTACCCATTAAAAGTATCTTTAGTCTTGGTCATTTAATTAGTTTTAACGTTGTAGGATAGAAAGTATCGATGAATCAGATCGATAGTTAATCTAATATTGTATATGTTTTGGGTTTAATCCCAAGCAAAACCCAAGCCCGGGTCCTAGTCAAATATCCCGGACGTCACTTTATGTGTCGGGGTATAAATACTTTTTCTTCTTTAGAAAAAGTAACCAAGTTGTTTCATTTTAAATAATTCCACTTTCCTATTTTCTCTTATCTCTCTCTCTCTTCTTTCTCTCTCTACAAAACAACTCACTCTCTTTTTCTCTTCTCTAGTTTGATTCGTATATGATATGTATGTTATGAAGTGATTACGGGATCTTACAATTGGTATCAGAGCTACGTTGTGGATTCGTTTTTATTCGTGTGGTTAAAAGAGAACACATCCCGTCCTTATTTTCATGAAGAAAATAACCCATGGCTCATATCTTATTTTTACTTATAGTTGGTTAATCTTGGTGTTATTCTTGTTCTACATGCAAGGAAGTAGTATGGTGCTATTACAAGTGATAACAAAGCTCAATTCGATTTCAAAGTAAAGGATCGAATTTTTTAGTGTTCAAAGTGGAGGTTGCCTATTGATAGGAAGAACCTCAAATATACAGAAATGGGGTTTAACTTAATAAGCCATCTTAGTACACTGGTTCTAGCTTGGATCGGGGTTTTAAAACTCATTTGAAGAAATTTTGTAAAATACCGTCCTTGTGTTCATCTGCCGAGTTTGGTGAAGAAGGACAAGACCACGAATTAAGGAATATCAAAGGCGGTTGTGACCAGTGGCGAGTTGACTTTAATAATAAGAAAAAATCAATGGCGGTGTGATATCAAATTGGTGGCGAGTTCTTGTACTAGTTGGTGGCGATGTTGACAGGGTCAAGCGTTTGATTATTATATTGATCAAAATGAAATTTACCATGCCCATTTTAACGAACACGCGAGTTGCTTATTTTATTCAAGGCGGTTTGAAAAAAAACTAGGCGGCGAGTTACTATAGTATACGGCGGTTTGCAAATATAGGCGGCGGTTTGAATATTAAATTAGGAGGCGAGTTGATCATTTTCAGTGGCGATTTGCTTCATTCTTGGAGGCGGTTTGCTTAATTTTCCAAGGCGGTTTGGTTACATTCCAGACGACACCCTTTTTAGCGACACTTTTTTACGGAAAAAGTTGAGTAATATGTAATTTTTATATATAGCCTTTCTAACTTATTTTTACATCAAATTCAAATTTTGGTAATAGGGTAATTTTTTTTCGGTCGACACCTTTTTAGCGACACTTTTTTGCTGGAAAAAGTAAGTAAAATATAATTTTTCTATAGCCTTTTTAGCTTATTTTTACACAAAATTTAGATTTTGGTAATAAGGTAAAATTTTTTCATAATCCAACTGCGCCGAATTCTAAACAAATCATCAAACCATAAGCCAAAACCAAAACCATCAACAAGGACTTAAACTGCATTAATCATACAAGAAACAAACCTCAACATAATCGATTATATTCATTCACGTTTATCTATTGATTTAGTAAAATCCCCTTAAATCATTTATCGTTATTAATCAATAGACGTGTAAAAATCCCTGAACGAGAATTGCATCCATAAACCACAACAACATCAATCACATACATATCCACTTTAAGATCCAACAACTTTCACACTTCATAGTATATCCCATTCGATTCAATCATGTCTACTCCAGTCAATACATCCTCAACAGATAGTCAAATGCATAATAATATCATGGCAGCTGGTTCAAAAGATCGTCCACCAATGCTTGGACCAGGAAGATATTCACAATGGAGATCACGTTTCCTACGGTACATTGACACAAAACCAAATGGTGAGGGACTAAGAAAAAGCATACTATTTGGTCCCTACATCCCATCTACTGTACTAGTTCAAGTTGTTGCTGCAACGGAAGGTAATCCTGCAATACAACAACATACAACAATTGAAACAGTATTGAACATGACTCCAAAGAACAAAGAACACTTTCTGTCTGAAAAGGAAGCAATTTTCTTACTTTTAACTGGTATTGGAGATTAAATCTATTCCACTATTGATGCTTGTAAAACAGCGAATGAAATGTGGATAGCCATTGAAAGGCTACAACAGGGGGAATCATTGAACGTACAAGATATGAAGACCAATCTGTTCTGGGAATTTGGGAAGTTTACTTCTCGTATAAGATCATGAGTCGTATTACTCACGTTTTATATACTGATGAAGAGTTGAACAAGGAACAACTTGCAAGTTGCTACTATGCAAGTGAATGTTCAATTTCTTCAACAACTTCAACCAGTATGGTCAAGATTTGTTGACGTGGTCAAGCAACTCAAAAGAAAAGACACCATCTCATATCACACACTTTTTTAATCATTCTAAGCAGTATAAAATGAAGTTAATGATATCCTGCTGAGAGGAATACCAAAAGTGCAAATCCATTAGCACTTATCTACGCAGCTTCAACCATATTCAGATAATTACTATCAAGCACCAAAACCTCAAAGATCTATGCAAGCCTTCAACTTCTACAAGACCTAGTGGCATAACCAGACATAAATGCAAAGCGAGCGCCAAACCAGTTACACCTCAATCTGAGTCAGTATCTGAAGAAGACAGAATCCTGAACAAGCTCAGAGGGATAAACGACATCAAATAATTTTGGCACTACTTGCAAAGTATGTTCAAAAGCACTACAACCTACCAACAACAACCTTCCGAACTCTCAAACTCCAGTAACAAACTGACGATACCACACCAGGTTATAACAACGACAATCATCAGGCAGTTTGAGAATCAAAGGTCAATGACAGTTGCTGGGTACTAAGGGAAACTGTAGTCATGTACCGGTAGTGCAACCAAAAGGGAACAGTGCTTTAACTTCAAGGGATTTGGCCACTATGTCAAAGGAACATGCAGGAAGCACAGCGAGTTTAAAGAACTACTCCATAACAAGGAAAAAGATGATGAATGAGCAAACAAGCTGAACAAGTGTTCCACTGCAAGCTGAGCAAGCAAATTGGCTAGCACACGGATAAGATATTGATGAAACATGAAATTGGAAGCAAATTACAGTTACATGGCAAAAGATCTTCAGGAGGACTTCAGGAGAATCCAGTTCAACTAACAACCAACATAACAGGTACAAAACCATGATGAAATAATGTTTTTGCAAATGAAAACGACATTCTGAGCAACCTGAATTCATTAATGACACATATGTTTTGGAGAAGGATGATAGCAATGTCACTCCTGATTCATCAAATATATGTAATAATGATAATCAGGTTGACCAAAATGCTGCAGAATGTGTTGATGAGCGTGCTGCACTTGCTAATTTAACTCTTGATACTGAGGAAAACAAAACAATTTTAAAGCAATTAAAGAAAGCAAACGCATCATTGACTCAAGAAGCTCTGGGAGAGGCTACTAGTTGTCAGGATAGTTGTCTTATTGCACTTCAGAACAAACAGAATGAGCTTGAGAAGTACAAGCCTTTTAATGACCGGACGGTGATTAGACATTCTTCAAACAAAGTTAAATGAAACTCATGACTATTAGCTCCTAAAGACATTGACATAAAGAGGTTTAAAAACTAAAGCTATAAATTTTAGTTTGTCAATCAAAAAACACGCATGAGTTAGTAAAAAGGAGTCTTTAACAAAGTCACAATTTGAAGGTCAACTCAAAGAGAGAAAAGTATGGTCAATTTTCGATTTTAAAGGTTAAGGAAGAAAAAGATATTGACAAGATGATTGAAATGGGTAATCAGTCAATCCAAACCATTCATATGTTAGCACCCAAATGCTCGACATATAATGGTAGACCAACCTTTGCTAATCCAAGGTACCTCAAGAAAGCTCAATCAGAAAAGCCCTGTTTGTATGAGATCCCATATGATACTTCTGATCTTGCAAACAGATTTGCCCCCAATAGGGAAGAGACCATGACTCTTGCAAATGAGAGTAGATCAAAATTAAATAAAGATTATGTTAAACCATATGATTACACAAGACAGAATAGTCTTTATGAAATTTTCAAAGCACCCTCACTGGAGTATCTTTATCAGTTGGAACGCGCAAAAGAAGTTAGGAAGACAATGTGGAGAAAACCGTTTGTTAGAACAAAACCAAACATTGCTAAAAACGTTGCCTTTCTACCCGTTTCGAAATCCATTAGTAAAAGTAGACAAGTTTTTAACGACATGACATTTAAAAATCAATCATAATTAGAATAGATTTGTGAACAAGCTTGGTCAAATCAATACTAGTAGTTATTTGCGGGTGGCAACGCTTAGATAAGGAAGTTTATTATAACAACCATATTAAGATGTCCTCTTTCCATAAATCACAAAATGATAGTTTTTGTTATGAACATGAACCTTAAAACGAAATGCATGAAGAATATGAGACGTTAAATCCTTGAAAAAGAGGTTGACTAACTTGAATCTGAAAAGGCTGATTTATTCTAAACATATATGATCTACTTCTCGAAGAGTGTGTGTCTAAAGATGTTATATGTTCATATTTGCATTCTCTGTCTGATTTAAATGCTCATACCGGATTACAATGCTTATATCTTTACAAGGTAAAAGAATGTGAATGTCTTGCATAAATGCTTTCGAAACAAACTGAATCTGTTAACAAAGAAGTTCATAATAATTTGTTAAAAAGTTTTTCTAAACTTGAAAAACACTTGATTTCTCTTGAACTTGCTTTATAACAATGTAAAGAACAAATAAAAAACAACTCAGTTTGCAAAGAAAACAGATTAAATGTATTTCGAAAAGAACGTGAACAATAATCAGAATACAGGATTTAAAGCTCAAATGCAAGACACAATCATAGCAATAAGTGAGTTGAAGAAACTCATTGAGAACTGCAAGGGAAAGTCTGTGGAAACTCAGTTTGATAAACCATCTGTTGTTCGACAACCAAATGCTCAACGAATTCCAAATCCCATCATTTTTTTGGAAACACTGACTCCTTTTTCAAATCCCTTAAATTAGAATTTTCAAACGAAAACAGTCGGTTACTAAAAACTAATGTGTCGATGGTTTGGTTTAAACAAAGTCCACGTCAACAGAATTTGCCTCAGATTAGAAAACCAGCATTCAAACCCACCATGTGATTGCCCCTGCCCCATCTAGAAAAGTAATCCAAAGCATTGTCATTTGTTCAGTTCACCTAAAAAGAATTTGTAGGCTCAAACAGACCTGGTTCATAATCTACTAACCTAGAGAAAGCAAAGAAAGAGCACAACTTCAGAAAGAAAAAGATGTGAATTGAAAACATAGCTAGATTGATCCTCCTAAGGAATTACCCAACACTGCTAATGGTTGCAAACCAAAACCTAGGTAATTTGGCAAGCAGTCAATGAGTATCTGTTTCAAACCAAGATGTGTTCACTTAGGAGAACATAGGACACAAAAGCCTTTCTTGCAGTTCAATGACTTGCAATGATCCTAATGCAAAAAGTCTTTATAGTGGCCAATCAAGAAGAATGCTCTAGAATACCTCACAAGGTTAAATCCCGTGCCACAGCACAGACTAAGGATCAAAAATCCCAAAAGACAATAAAGAGATATATGCCCGATAGAAAAGTCAAGTGCATCTAAGAAACATAAAGATATATCCCACAGGACATAGGTTCTCAAACAAAAAGAACTACCACTGTCCTCTGATGAAAACAATTAATCCTAGATCGTGTCTTAATGGCAAAAACGGGTAGAATTCTAAGACTTATGTGTTTGTTCTTAGTGGGTTCCCACAGGAAAGTTATTCAACTCTTGCACGAGCAAGGTTGAAAGTAAACCCACATATGGTTCAAATGTAGATATCCATCATATTCATGCATGCAAACAAACTATGGGTTTAAGTGCAAGTATGTCATTCAATGGTCAAAAGCAACAAAGAATTGACCTAAATGCAGATGCACTATACAATGAAAAGCAGGAAAATCTCAGAGTGTGGTTGCTGAAATTACTGATATCTAAGAAAACAGTGCTAGAATGGTTTCACAAAAGATGAAATCTTCAGCAAAGACGTTTGATCGCAGCAGTTCAAGCCTCGGTCATCAATGTCTAATGATGTCTAATCACAACAGTTCAGACCTCGCACCACAACGACAAATGGTGTCTACTGAAAATAACACTTCAAGCCCCGTTCCTCAATGTTCAAATGACGTTTGAACACAGCAGTTCAAGCCTCGGTCATCAATGTCTAATGATGTCTGATCACAACAGTTCAGACCTCACACCATAACGAAAAATGGTATCTGCTGAAAATAACACATCAGGCCCCGTTCCTCAAGGTTCAAATGACGTTTGATCACAACAGTTTAAGCCTCGTTCTTTATCAAATGACTTATGATCATAACCGTTCAGAACTCGGAATTCAAGACCACAGCAATGAACAGTCAAGTTCAAAGCTGGTTCCAAAAGTTGTTCCTTAAGCAAACAAGACAGCTACATCACGACAAGAGTTAGAATTACTATTCCACCATCATATAGCAATGCTGAGGACAACAGGTAAATAAATACAAAATCACAAAAATAGAAAATCTCCAAAAAGATTCTTCTCGACATGTCTCTTGGAATCGATAACATTTACGTGCTTAGAAATGTCGATTAACATTGAAACGGGTGTGTAAATGAAGTTCGAGCGAGAGTTGCAAATAGTTTCAAAACATGTAATTTCTAATTTTCTAAATGGCTTATGTGCAAATATCAGTACATAACCAGGACTTTAAATAAAGGAAGGTTTATAACTTATCCTCACAATGAGAAAATTAACGTTTCTCGGTCTTGAGCTGTTCTTACAAGACATTCAATGTTTTTAGCTCAATAAAAAGGATAGTGTACATTTAAATGTATCAGTGCGCTACCTTAGCGTTAGAATAGAAGTCCTTAACATTTGTTTTTTAAAAAAGATGAACACAATTTTTCAAGTAATATCTCGAAGACAAATCATAAACTTTCAAAAATTAGTGTTCAACACTCCATCCCTTACAAGGTTTTCAAAAGACAACAATAACTCATTGGTCTTATTTTTTGAGGGGAATTTTTCGAAAAACAAAGTTGATAATGTTTTTGATACATCAACCAACGACAATACAATATGTATTCAAACATTATCCAAAATGTTCCAAACCATTCATAGCTGATAAAATTTTCTCCACAAATATTCAAGACCTTTTTAATCACAAGGTAATTCAAAAAAAAAAAACTAAGTGTTTTTATTATTCTATAAGAGTGGAGAAAATTTATTAAAATAAGACTATTGACATCAAGTGCTGAAAAGTAAGAAAAGGTTTATTTTGTTCTATCTTATACCCACCAACAGTCATAATTTCATCATGACGATTCTGAAGTCATAAGGTGGTCAGGATAAGGAATCAATCCTATGGATCAACCAGAACCGAGATCTACCAAGATAATCCAAAGTTAGAAATAGCAGTCCTTTAGGTATGATAGGAGATGAATGTATATGTGTAATAATGCCACTAAGATTGCGCTAACTCAAAACTAATCACACAAGGTGTTAGTAATGACGTCTTGGTAAGCATTGAAGGGGTTGAAGAATGAAAAAGAAATGTATGGATAAAGGGTCTAAAGAAAGAAGCCCTCCACACAACTTAGGCAGAAACCGGGTCAATACATATGCTGTCAGAATCACAAGTTGATTGCTGACATTGAAAAAAGACATCATGGACCCATTGCGCAATGCACAACCCTCCAAGCCATTTGGGTTTCTCTCGAACAGAAACTTGTCTCCTTTGCCCACGGAGATACACACAATTATCTATTCACATCTCATTCCGAGCTCGTTGATATTGAAAGGTGGCAATCTCTCCATGCCTCCGAGTACTAAAACCAAACGCACTAATCAATTCTAGAGCCAAAAGATCAATATAAAATCTCGTTAGGGACACATTCCATTTGCAAACGACATGTTGAACATCATCAAGTATAACAAGCTGTTAACAAGAGTCAACGCAATATCCTTGTGATATATGCCTAGAACATCCTTGAGTGATACTATTATTCACTGTATTCACAATGAAGATGGAAATCCTGCTTGAGCCAGCATCAAACAAGCTCTTGGTAGGTGACTTGCGAGATTCTATATGAATCAAACTTGTGACAACTGGATATCGATTTGGTCCAGTAAATGAATTGACGGTTGATGAATTTTGATAAAAAGATTAAAACTCCCGATGTGTTACAAAAACGCTTTTACAAGTAACACGTCGATTGATTTTCAAATCAATTTTCTTGATTATCACTAACGTAAACCTGCAGGTTAAAACGGTGGTGACGGTATCCCAATCAACCAAAGTCGATTCATTACCACATGTTCATGCTCATTCTACAAAGACAATCTATCAAGAAAGCTCAAGATTTAAAGACAAAGACTTCCGCTAACTCTGATTTAAAGCTTTCAAGATAATGCAAAAGTATGAGCATGTTGGTCAAAGACACAAGATCGCAAGATGGCATAGACGATAAAGACAATGACAAAGGCTCAAAGTCAAGATCGCAAAGCATGAAGGAACAAGTTTACAACAAAGAACAAAGAGAAAGACCAAGACCACATGAGCTTAACGACAAAAGCAATCTCATTATCTCATGAAGGAGTGTCATCATTGAACTCACTTCGGGGGAGATTGTTAGCCTCAAAATATTGAGTCGAACATGAAGTTCGTTCATTATGTATTTAAGTCTTGGTCAATTAATTAGTTAATGTTGTAATAGAATATTATCGGGAATCAGGCTCGATAGTTAAACTAATATTGTATATGTTTCGGGTTTAATCCCAAGCAAAACCCGAGCCCGAGTCCTAGTTAAATATCCCACGCATCACATTAAATGTGTAGGGGTATATATAAAGATATTTTCTACTTAGAAAATATCTCTCTCATTATTTCTAAATAATATCTTTTCTTTTTCTCTCATCTCTCTCTCATCTTTCTCTCTCTAAACAGTTATCTCTTTTCTAGTTTCTTAGTTCTTGATCTGTGATTGAATCGTGTTATGAAGTGTTAATCGGGTTCCTACACTTGTGTTTCTTTATAGAGAGAGCTCAGGCCTTGTGTTTGATGTGTGAGTAGTAAGCTTTAAAGTGATCTTGGCCCTTGATTTTAACTTGGTGCCCAATCCAAGTGATCACGGTCCTTCATTTCTTGTTGTTTTCCATGAGCCAATGGCATTTTTAGGGATTTCCAGCATGTACATGAGGTGGGGAAGGGTGGAAGGTGATGTTTTTGTTTAGAGGTGAACAGTGAACGAGGTAAGGAAAGGGATGGGTGAACAGGGGTGATTGGCGGGAAAGAGTTGGTCTATTATTTTTGTTTTTGAGTGCAGGGGATAGGTTTAGGAAGTTGACATGAATGGTCCTTCCATCTTGATATGTCTTGTTTCATAAGAAGTCCTTTATGGGGGGTATAAGTTTAAGGGACATGGAAACTTTTACCCCTGAGAGTGTATATTGGATTTACACCCACGGTCCTTGGGTCTAACGATAGGTTTAGTGATATGGAAAAGTTGGCCTTTGAGGTTTATATGTATGTTTGCAAAAATAGTCCTTTTGGGACATAACAGTTAAGTTAAATATGCATTTAGGCTTATCGTTAGTTAACAAAAAGGATTGGGCCAAGGCTTGTGTTTTTGGGCCGGTTAGTGTAGATAAGGATTTATTGGCTTTTGGTCTTCATATAATATACTAATGGGCTGACCCGACCCATTTAAATGGGTTCGGGTGGGCCCATTAAGTATTCTTCGGTTACGGCTTCGGTCTTTACCTTTGACTTTTGTCGAGGTTGACTTGGACTTTGACTTTTTGGTCTTTGACTTCGATTTTGACTTTGTCTTTTTCACGCTCTTCCATTCCGTGCTCGGTTTTGTCGTTTTTGGCTTGGTTTTTTATCCTTTTGTCGGATATCCGTTTCCTGCACAATATAAATGAAAACATACAAATACAAAGTATTTTTGGTACGTTTTTGGTCATTTAAGTCCGGTTTTAATGGAAAAGGGTATGTATATTTAAGCACATACAAAAACTATTTGAGGAGCTTCATTGTCATCAACGACGATTGTTGACGATGAAGGAGTGTCTTCATTATTAAGAGTTGTAGGTGTAGCAGAATTAGTAGACACTTAAGGTTGTCTCGTCTCATAGTATTCTTCATAAAATGGACTAAACAAATCATCCAAATCCTCTTTTGTCGGTATGATGTTGATTCTTCTAAAAAATCTTGAAAATTCAAGCAGTTTTGATTGAGTTCTAAATTGTTGCATTTAGAAGCCATTGCCATTAACTCATCAAACTTGACATGAATGGTTTCCATTATCTTCCTTGTATTGTCGTTATAGATACGAAACCCTCACGAAGATTCAGAATATCCGATAAAAATCTCAATGTCTACATTCGGCTTAAGCATACTAAGATCTTCTTGATCATTAGTAGGATAACACTGTTGATCGGAGTTAACTTTTAATGATCAAATTCCTTAAGCTTACTTAAGGTTTAGTTATGCTAGATAAATCTAACACAACTTAGTTTAAGAAAATTTGTTTGATAATACTAAAGATTATGTGAAATCTAATCTTTAATATAAGAAGAATTCTTTAGTAACACAAAACAATATAATTTCAACAATAAAAGCTCCTTTTTTTTATTACCACTAATACGAATACTCTCTTGTTTGAGGGGTTAAGGGGTTACAAAACCTTAAAGCTATGAATTATATGACTAAGATACATAAAACTCTATGCCCTAAGACCTCCTTTTATACACCAAGGGGTCCTAGTCAATTTACAATATATTACTAAACCTTAGAATATTCTCAAAGATCTATTCTATAAATAACAATCCTTATCTCATAAGTAATCTTGATCTTCAAGCAATCTTTATCTTTCAGCAGTTGTAACTTTTAGCAGTTGCAACTTTGTACTAACAGCATTAACTCTTAACAGGCAGTAGTAACTTATACACCAGCAGCATTAACTATGTACAAGCAGTAGTAACTACTTAGAATATTTTCTTTAATCTTCACCAGCAGTACTAACTTTACTCTAGCAGTACTAACATATACTAGCAGTAGTAACTAGCAGTACTAATATACACTAGCAGTACTAAGTTACACTAGCAGTGCTAAGTTACACTAGCAGTAGTAACTAGCAGTACTAACTACTTAGCATATTTTTCATTAAGATTACTGAATAGCACTAAGTTTTACTTAGCAGCAGTAACTTTAAGAAGGCTTTTAATCCCAACAATCCTCCCCTAAACTTGATATTCTTCTTCAAAATCTCAAGTTTCTTCATTAAAAGCTTCATTAATCACCAGGAGGATGCTTCCAAACACTTCATTCAGGTACATAGCCTTCCTTAAGCTATTTCTTGACCAATCTAAGAAGCTCAAATACTATTTCACACTCATAATCAACTTGAAGCTTCACATCATTAAACATCTGATGTAGTGTGTGATTTGTAAGTGGATACATCTTCTCAACCAACAGATAATAAAGTATGGATTGCATTGTTACACAATGAACTCCACAAGAACAATAAAGCTTCTAGTTTAGCACTTTAACTAATCCTTGTTGATTCTTCCATACACTATCTTTAACATGATGTTCAAACATGGTCTTCAAATTACGAAGTAAGAAATTATCCATGTAATTCACTGGCTCTGTCTTTTAAATCTAGATTTAACTATGCTCCAAAGAACTTCTAAGTCTTCTCTGTCAAAGTTTTTAAGCATCTTGCCAAAAGTTAAATACATCTGAGAATTACCATCTGTTCTGATAATTTAGAAATAGCTTTTTTTCCCTTCTTTGTAGATCTTGTAATCAATAATGGTTGGAGATTTAGTAGATAAAGGTGTAGCATCAATAGTTACATCATCTCCATCATTTGGAATTATTTCCAAACATTGTTTAAGCTCTTCAGACTCTTTGTATTCTTCCACTTTTTGCTTTTTAGAGCTTTCTTGTTCTAAAGCTTCTCCTTCTCTCTTTGAACTGCTTTCTTGTGCTATCTCTGCTTTAGCTTTCTTGGAACTCTCTTCCATCACTTTTGCTTTCTTGGAACTCTCTTCCATCAACTCAGTTCTGTAGTCAACAAAGGTGTTTACCCTTTTGAAAGCTTTGTCAAACAATTCTTGAATATTGGAAAAGGACTTATTCTTCAAGCTTTTAGGCTTCCATCCTTCCATGTTTTTCAAATAAGTACACATGATACTCCTTTGTTGAGCTCTTGTTGAAGGTTTGTTCCTTTTCTATTCTGCTCTCTTAGCTGCAAAATGTTTTCTTCTTTGCTCTAAGAATTGTATAAACAATCTTGCCTTTTCTTCATCAGTTAATTCTTCTTGCTCCTGAGCTTCCAATCTTTGAGCCAATTGATATTCAGCATCAAACTTAGCCTGAATATCATTCCATTCTTCAGTTAAAGTAACATTGGCTCCATCTTTTTCCTTTGTAAGTCTCTCCTCTTCATCAAATTCAGCTTGTAATCTTATAGCTTCTTGTTTATCAAAACTGATATGATATTTCTTCTTCATCTTCAAATATTCTTCTACCATGATTCCTTTACCCTTGTCCTGAACCTTAACCTGTGATGGTTGTTAAGAAGAAACTGTTGGTGTAGTTGCTTGCTCCTCTTCATAAATAACAAGCCCTTTAGCCTTGGGTCTTATGCTAGCAGTTGTAACTGTTGTAACAACAGTTGTTGTAATTATACCCTGCTTTGGTTCTTGTAACATAACCTTGTCAGCCTTGGGTTTTGCACTTTTTAAAGCTATAAATGTTTGAGCTAAAGTAACTTCATCAACACTTAAGTTTACATCTTTAGAAGCAACTTTAGTTTCAACAACCACCTCATGATCAACTTTAGTTTCAACAATCACCTCATCACCTTCAAGATCATTTACCCCAAACATGCCTTCATCTCTATGAACATTGACCAGATAAATGTCTTCATTAGCATCAATATCATCAATCCTCCCCTGTTTGGATGTATCCTCTTCACCCACACCTTCATCTTTAGAGGATTCCACTCTTCTAGATAAACTAACCTTGTATAATATTTTAAGCCCATGAGTTCTTGACCATCCTTTCTTCTTTAGTCTCTTGACCCTCCTTTTCAAACTTGTAATCTCCTGAGCTTGAGAGGTCTTAGTTTTCTCCAGATCAATAACTTTATTTTGCAAATTGGTACATAATTCCATCAATTCCTTTAGTTTTAGACTATCCTCGTCACTTCGAGGAGTGTTAACTCCTGCGAGCAGTGAATCATTGGAAGTTTTAGATACATTCTTAAACCCAATTTGAGCAATAGTATCCCTCATGGTTTCTTGGTGCCTGGGACCACTACCTGAACTAGTTCTTAAGGGACTTGGTTCATTAAGTGTTGCCTTGGATTGGGTCTTATTGATGTTACCCCTATCCTGCTCTGCATCTAACCTAGTAGCAGTAGTGGCAGCCCTTTCCAAACTGTCATCAATCTCCTCATAGACAGCCTCATCTGCTACATTGTCTGTAGGACTACTAGGCAGAGGTGCCTCAGTGTCCTTTCTCTTTGGCTTCCTAGGTTTTTGTTTCTTTTGAGGTTGAGATGTTGATGGTTAAATAATAGTGGGTGTGTGATGGGGATCAGTAGGATTTGCTGAACCTTCACCCATTTCTTCTTGAGCTTGTACCATCATTGTTGGAAATAAGGGTGTTTCTCTTCCAGAAAAGCCTTTCCCTACCTTTCTCATGTTTCCAAAAATCTTCTTAGTGTGAGAGGGTGTAACATAAATCCTTTTATGATTTGACATTCCTTCTAGTTGTTTCTCCAAAAACACTTGTACAAATCTTAGATACATCAAGAATTTACAGACACATTCTTCAAGTTCTTCATCATACTTTCAAAAATGTATTTTGTAAAGTTAAACTTCTGGTTTGTAGCTAAACAGATAATTGCAGAAGTCATAGTGCTACTAAATCATTTCATGCAGTAGTCTTAGCACTTAGGCATTGCAAAATGGTATGAATAAGGAATTTCCATTGAGGATAAAAGAATGCCTTATAGAATGTAAGCTTCTGTGAAAGTTTTTCATACCCCATCCTTGTAAGTTCTTCAAAAATGGTAGCATTTAGCAAGCAATCTGTACCTTCCTCATCATTTAGTTAAAGGTCACGTCTAATAGATGCTTCAGTAATGATTATCTTCTTCCCATCCACTAGGGCTTGTAACTGTACTTCCTCATTGACAGTTTTCACCTTGACAGTAACCTAGAATTGTTTAAAAAATCCATGAAGTATATATAGTAGGATTGATCGTTAGTGCATATTTGATAGGGTTTGCATTTAGAAAATCAACAATTTGCTCAAACCCTTCACTTTCAGCAGTTTTAGACAAAAACGCGACCAAATTGTAAGTATCAGCAAACTGTAGGGCCGTCATTGTATTGGGTTTTGATGATGAATGAAGAAATTAAGTTAGGGTTTGTGATTAGAGAGTATATGATTGAATGAAATTAATTAAATGAATGAAACCCTTAATCGAAGTATTTATGAAAATACCCTCAACAGCATTAACGTTCACCAGCAGTTGTAAGTTATGCCTAGCAGCATTAACTTTCAACAGTAGTAGTAAGTTTATGCCTAGCAGCATTAACTTTCAACAGCAGTAGTAAGTTATGCCTGGCTTAAGTTATGCCCTTGGCAGCATTTAGTTATGCTTACTACATTTTGTAGGTACTACAGCAGAACATTTTGTCTATGCCATTGCAGCTATTAATTTTGTGGTCCTCCATCTGACCTCACTATACATAGGCAGTTATTTCATATCTGTGTGTTTGTATATTATTTAAACTTTCTTTCTGATTTTTTCAAATCACCACTTCTCTCAATTCTTTTACTCACCAAAACTCTCTATCTGTTTTTATTTCACACATCTCTCTTTCTATTTTTATTCTAACCAACTCTCTTAATACTTTTTCTCACTAAATCACTTTGTTTGTTTTTACACATTTCTCTCTTTCTCTTTTATTCTCACCAACTCTTTGTAATTCTTTTTCTGACAAAATTTTACAATAATAATTATTCCCAGCAGTTATTAAGTGATAACTAACAGCATTAACTTTGCAGTATTAAGTATAATAGCAGCACTTAATTATACTTAATAGCTAGAAAGAAGCAAGAAAAAACTTTTTAATGACATGATTTACAGTACTAATTATACATAAACTCTACAAAAAACATAAAGAGATTAAAAGCTTATGTTAGTAAATCTGCTACATTCTTGTTAGATTGGATTTTAACCATTTGTATCAACTTCTTCGCATTGCATTTCTCCTAATATAAAGTGATTCTAATTTCTTGATGCTTTGTTTGTGAATGAAAAACATGATTTTAAATTTGCTAATTACGTTATTGTTATTATCAATAAAGATTTTGTATGCAATGGATAATTGTAAACATAATCAAGGTAATTGATTTGATCCAAAGCTCTTGTCCCAGCAGCAAATTGTGATGCAGCCACATATTCAGCTTTTGTTGGTGGATTTGAAACCTCAGTCTGTTTCTTGCATTGCCTATGATATTTATTTTCTTCTAAGGATTGGACAACTCCTGTTGTAGACTTCCTATGCCAAGATTGCTCAGCTTAATTCATATTAGTGTATGCTCCAAATAATAAGGTGAATTCTTTTGGATACAAAGACCTTAATTTTAGTTTACCTTTTAAGTACCTAAAAGATACTCTTTACTATCCATGAAGTATTGTTTAAAACCTTTTGTTGGTTGACTTGGTATCTTGCACTATGCACACACTGCAAACATAATATCAGTTCTAGCGATGAAAAGTAAGCTTACATCAATGACCAATATTGATCTATATAAAACTGAACATCCACTTCTTCCACCATCTTCATCCTTGAGCAAAGCTTTTGGTTTCCATAGGTTTGTGCTTGCTGTCTTGACATCAGTTAAAACCAAATTTCTTCAAATCTAGTCACATAATTGTCTTGAGTGATAAAAATCTCCATCTACTTTTACTTTACTTTTGCAGTGCTAAGAAGAACGTGAGTTCACTCATAAAACTCATCTGAAACTTACTTATAGCATTCATCTTCTCAAACCACTAGTGCATAAAGACTTTCTTTGTAGAGCCAAAAAATTGATATATTACATACACTTGAATAACGAAGATCACCTTTGTCCCTTCTGATAAACAAAGTCTTGTCTATCTTTCCTCCTTTTGAAACCCAATTGTCCAAAAAAAATAAGTAACAAGGTTTCATACCAAGCTCTAGAGCTTGATGCGGTCCATTATTAAGTGCCTTTTCTAATTTGTGTATACATCTTGTCTGGGTAAGTCTGGATCTTCAAATCCTGGTGGTTGACAAACATAGACTTCCTCTTCAATCTTACCATAAAGAAAAGCACTCTTAACATCATCTGGTACACCCATAAAGTCTGTTAAATGAGGCGTAGGCTAAAAATTAGCCTAATTGCTTCAATTTTGATACAGGGGCAAAAGACTTCTGTCATCTGTCAATCCCTTCTTCTTGCTGGTTCACTCTTGAGAACCAATCTTGCTTTTTTATCTTTTAATCCCCAAACCAATTCCTCTTTCATCCTTTTTATTCCTGAAGACCATTTAGTACCTATAGGCCTTTTGCCATTTGGTAAATCCACCAAGGTCCAAACCTTTTGTAATTTAAATTGTAGCTAAGCTCTCACTGGCATAGATTCTATACAAGCTTGGGATCCTGTAACTGCTTGGATTACCTGCTTGGGTTCTATTTGTGATCAGGATGTAAAGCAGGCTAACATTGCATGTGGGATTGTCTTGGTGGGGGGGGGAGGGGCGGGTCGGTAGTTTTGTTTTCATGGGGAGGAATTTTGGAGGGGGATGGGCGGCTAGAGGGGGTGGGGCGAGATTTGGGTTGGCGCGTGGTTTGTGGGGGTGACATCGGGTGGTGCGGTGTGGGTAGAGGGTAGGGGATGAGGTACAATAAGGCTTGGTATGGCAGATTTGGGGCCAAAAATGATATCATCTACATACACTTGAACTAACAAAATATCACCTTTGTCCCTTCTTATAAACAAAGTCTTGTCTATGTTTCCTCTGTAAAACCCATTGTCCAACAAATAAGTTGACAAGGTTTCATACCAAGCTCTGGGAGCTTGATGCAGTCTATAAAGTGCCTTTTCTACTTCGTATACTTTGTTAGGAAAGTTTGGATCTTCAAATCCTGGTGGTTGACAAACGTAGACTTCCTCTTTAATCTTACCATAAAGAAAAGCACTCTTGACATCCATCTGGTACACCACAAAGTCTTTAAATGAGGCATAAGCTAAAAATAGCCTAATTGCTTCAATTCTTGCAAAAGGGAAAAGACTTCATCATAGTCAATCCCTTTTTCTTGTGTGTACCCTTAAGCCACCAATCTTGCTTTGTTCTTTATCACAATGCCTCTTTCATCCTTTTTATTCCTGAAAACCCATTTAGTCCTAATAGCTCTTTTTCCATTTGGTAACTCCACCAAAGTCCAAACTTCTTGTAACTTGAATTGTAGAAGCTCTTTCTGCATAGCCTCTATCCAGATTGGATCCTTCAATGCATGAATTACCTTTTTAGGTTCATCCTGTGATAAAAAGCATGCAAACTAGCAATTTTGAAAGTCTTTATTGTTTGTTATTTGCTGAACTGAACTAAACAAACCATGTTCTTCTGAATTCTTTGTCATTCTTCTTGTTTGAGGTGCTGCATTCAAGTGTCAAATAATTTGTTCAACTGGATGATCTTTGTGTACTCTTGTAGTTAGAATAGGACTGACATGCATAAATGCATCCAAATTGTTCATGTCAGCCTCTGCACCAACATCTTCATCATTATTTGAATATACAATATCTTCCAATTCAGGCATATTTAGATCATCTAGAAGTTCAATGCTTGTTTTTGCACCAATAGCATTAACCTTATTTGTACTAGCAACATTAACAGTGTTAGTGCTGTTAAAATTATCCTTCTTCTCTTGATCATTAGTTTCACCCTCTTTACTTGGATCACCACCTTCTTTTCCTGCTTCTTCAGTAACCTTCTTTTCATCATCTCCTGAAGGTTTGGATCCATCATCAGGAGAACTCTTTGAACTTTGAGAGAATGGTAGATCAGCATTCTACAATGGTAGCAGAATGTAATCTTTGCCAGGTAGTGTCTCCATTCTAGCTTTACCTGCATCATCACATGCTTTTGTACATGTATTACCATTAGACTGATTTCCTGCAACAACTGGCTTACAATTCATTGACTTTGTTAGTGCATCAATATCAAAAAGTCAATTTTGTCCACTTCTTGCAATATTAGGTTTATTGTCACTAAACTGGACATGCAAGTTCTCTTCAATAATCCTAGTTCTACTGTTGAATACTCTAAATGCTTTACTATTTATTGAGTACCCAACAAAGAATCCTTAATAAGCCTTACCATCAAACTTGCCTAAGTGATCTATGGTATTGAGAATTGTAACAAGACACACAAATGGTCTCATAAAGCCTAAAGCTTGTTTTCTACCAAGAAAAAGTTCATAAGGGGTCTTGTTATGAGGCTTAGTTACTAATACCCTATTTTGCACATAGCAAGCAGTATTAACTACTTCAGCCCAAAAATTAGTAGGTAGCTTAGAATCAGCTAGCATTGTCCTAGCAGCCTCAACTAGTGTTCTATTTTTCCTCTCAGCTACTCCATTCTGTTGAGGAGTTCTAGCTACACTTAATTCTCTCTTAATACCTTTTCTCTCATAAAACTGATTCATTTCCTTATTCTTGAACTCAGTTCCATTGTCACACCTAATTACCTTAACCCTTTCATCTATTAGATTTTCTAATCCAATTATAAAGGACTTAAGAATGCCACTAGTCTCATCCTTAGTAGCTAGAAAGAAAACCCAACTAAACCTACTATAATCATCTGTGACAACTAGGCAATACATCTTTTTCATTAACCTTTTTAAAAATGTTAGACCAAACAAATCCATGTGCAACATATGTAAAGGTTGACTGATTGAACTTACTGTTTTGGAGTTACAAAAAGCTCTATGTTGCTTTCCCTTTTGACAAGCAACACAGGTTTGATGAATTTCAAAAAGTTTTGAAAGTAAACCTCTTACAAGATTTCCCTTAACCAGTTTATTCATAGTTTTGAAATTTATGTGTCCAAGCCTTCTATGCCAAAGTTTAGATTCATCAGATGTGGCTTTTGTAAAGAGACAAGTTAGACCTCCTTTAGGAACGATATTCTTTAAATCAACACTATACATATTGTTCTTTCTAGGAACTTTAAGTAAAACTTGACTTTCATCAGTTAACTTAAAGTTTAGAGATAAAATAATACATTCAATGTCATTAAAGAGATCACTATTCTTTTTGTCACACATTTGTGAGACATTAAAGAGGTTAAACTTTAACTCTCTTACAAAATACACATTCTCAAAATCTAAATTACCAGTTTTGATTGTACCTCTGCCTGTAATTTTCTCTCCTTTGGGGTTACCTCTAAAGGCAACATATCCTTCATCAATTTCTTCAAAGTCAGTAAGATAGGACATGTTCCCTGTCATGTGCCTTGAGCATCCACTGTCAATCACTCCTTTCTCCTGCAAATCTTGATGTAGACCCAAGCCATCACTGACTTGGATCTGCCTTTTGCATCAATATAATCAAACCTTTTTAGGATGGTTGATGCACTGTTGTGTTTAGAAACATGGTCTATTACTTTAGTATTTGGTTTCCAAACCCAACAAGATAAGGCCTTAACAGCATTAACCTGGTTTCCCTTAACAACATTAAGTACTGCTTTTGGCCTAACAACATTAACTACTGCTTTTGGCCTAGCAGCATTAACATTTTTTTCCTTAACAATATTAACCCTTTGATTAAAATTACTGTTTTTAAATGTTGTATTCTTGTTAATGGGCCTTCTAATAGTTGAATGTGCTTTATTAAAAACATTTGTCATTGGTCTAGCACTATTCATTGTTATTTTTGGGTGAGTAGTATTAACTTGTCTGGCAGTATTAAGTGATACTAGGCCAGACCTCATTAATACTGCTTTTGGAACCATGTTCCTTTTAGGACTAGGGTGAGTCATTCTAGAAAAATTCTGGTGATTCACCCTTTGAGTATAGTTCCACACTAGTTTTACCATCTTTTTATTATCAAACAGTCTCTGATGGTTATTACAATCATACTCCATGTGATCAAAACTTCCACACACTTAACAAGCTTTGTTAAACATCTCAAAATTACTTCCTAATCTTTAAAACATCATATTATTCTAGTTTCTTTGATTGCCTCTAAGAGTATGAGTGTTTTGCTTATTTTGATCACCTTGTTTAATAGTTGTTTTCCTAGGAGATTTTACTTGCTCTTTAGATTTAACAAACTCTATTTTAGC